>JAATLQ010038059.1:0-26951 GCA_013421005.1 Heliconius erato x Heliconius himera | reverse complement strand
AAGTAATTTATTACGCTAAAATTTTTCTATTTCATTCATAAAATATATCACCATTGGTATATACAAGACACTCCGTTTCCCACTTTCTGCCGAATTCTGGAGGCATTGCGTGTTGAGTGGCAGAACTCAACGCCGCGCTTGTCCTCGACACCAGAGTGAAGAAATGGAAATATAAATTTAAGTAAATATTTCATTTCCTCGAGTAGGGATCGAACCCACAACCAGTCGGTTTTACAGTCACAACTTGAGCCCCTGCGCCACGGCTGGCCTCATATATACAATGTAATTTCATAAATTAAGGAATTGGACACATTTCCTTCTGTCCTTTAGCTGCAACTTGAATAATGTTTGGTAAATAGGCAACCACCCTTTAAATAACCCTCGATAAATACGCGGCTTTTGTTTCGTTTCCATCGAGACGTTTTATATCGATGTTTATAGCCCTATAGGAGCTGATGTAAAGTAAATTTGGTTATATGAAATACATTTGCATTCTAAAATGTATTATTATTTTTTTTACAGCTATTCCATCACCATCATATTATAAATGCGAAATTACGATATCTGATTAATCTTCTATCATAAAAAACGATCCCCTTAATCGATGGAGAAGGTCAAGAGTCGGTGACTTACGTAAACTGAAATGGATATTCTAAAATAAAATGTTCAAGCCTATTTTCGTTTTTAAACTCATTCAATTCATAAATTCATTATCTATATATATATTTAGAATGAGTTAATCAATATTTTCCATATTTAGTAGTAGATAAAGATGTGTCACGGTCAAATATCTTGTAATATCTTTAAATTTATATCTTCGTTTCTTTGCTCTGGTGTGAGAGGTGAGAGGCAAAGCGTTGCGGTGAGTTCCGCCACTCAACACGCAACACTTCCAGAATTCGGTGGAAAATGGAGAACGAAGTGTCTTAGAGTGAAACTAATTTAGTTTATTTTTTATCAAATTTTGTTAAAATTTTATTCAATAAGAGTTTACTAATGTGATGGCATTTATCAGTAAGGAAATAAAAATAGCGAGCGTATGCTGAAACCACTCCCCGCAGGAAGGCGCAGACGGGGCGTATGGTTTTATAAAAAAAAAACATTAGTATTGGACGAATGAACAATAATAATGTTACAGACTGAAAGGGGGTGCGACGCCGCCATCGCCTTTATTCGTATATAAAGGGATAGTTCCATGAAAGAGCGGTTCTTTGTGAGCGGTGTAAAAATGTTTGAAACACGGTGTCCGGCGTGAACAGATGTTTGAAATGATAGATAGACTAATATATCGTTTATATTTAAATTTTCTTATTTAAAAACTTTATTGCTGATTTGCTTGCTTTTAACAGACAACACTTACAAACAAAATATTTTATAACTTATGACGGTTTCATACTTTGTAATGTTTATCTGATACTATTTACTAATATCAATATCATGTCTTTAAAAATTTTATAATATATAGTAAATAATGTATATATGTTCTTATACTAATGTATATATATATTGTAAAAGTCTAAAAGCTTATTGCATTTCTAAAATATGGAAATCACAGAATCCTTCATGCTCGAAGTTTCTTTTTATTTAAAGAACAAAAGCCAAGAACAAAGTTACTTAAAAAGGCTTTTTCTAAAGCAAAAGCAAGCATAAATAATGCTGGCTTTTGCTTAAGCAAAAGAACCGAATCACTAGAAGATATAAAAAGTCTTACTAAGGCTTTATAATTTCCAGCTGTAATTGCAGGTAAGGCTGGTATTGTTTGAAATTTTATATAATAACATGAACTTGACATCGCTGCACGTGCCGTTTTAATGAAGCGTATTGATGAAAGTAAGGCATTTCAAAGGTAAACAATAGAAGGTTTACACGTGGATAAGGCGGTAAAGATTTTTCTTTGTAAAAGAAATAGCTAATCCATTGAAATAAATATGCTTTATGTTTGGTTAAATACAGTTCTTTAGATATGGCTTAGGGTGGTGTGAGTTTGCCAGTTAACCATATTGCTTTTCACAAATGTTCGCTTTCATTATTGAGATCCTATGATGGAAATTGATATGCATAGTTCAATGATAATGTATAATATCATTTAATTATTTCCTGGAAGCTCATCTGGGAAGTATATTTGGTATTTTTGAGAAGTGAGCTTGGTAAAGACGAGAAGATACGAAATGGATTTTGAAAGGTGTATTTCTGCCGGTAACAGAATTAACAGAGCCTTAGCTGCATTGATGATACTGCTAAACATCAGCATTAACTATGCTGACCACGTTTGACCGTATACAATGCAATGTTGGTACTGATATTGTTATATGGCTACAAAACTTGAATATTACAGAAGCAGAATGAAAAAAGGTGAATGTTGTAGACATGTGATCTCTTTGTAGGATATTCGGAGTCAGTTTAGCTGGCCGAATCCACAATGAGGAAATACACACAATTGCAGACACTTGAATAAAAAAGACTTGCTCATGTGGTTTGTGCACGTCAAGAAAACATTGAACCGAAGATACAACCGAAGACACATCAAGAAAATATTCAATCAAAGATTTATAAATCAAGAGAGAGAAACAGAGAGAAAAGCAGAAGCGAGACTTTTTAAAACTTCAAAAACTATTATAGAATCAGAAAGTCATGTAAAAGGCGTGAAGAGTCTCGGATGTAAAAGGTTAATGAAGAGGTATGCATAGCGTCTGGCACTCCTGTCTACTCCGCTAAGGATAATGTGTGAAGCTAAATAAATTGGCTTAGTGAAATTTACGACATGCTTCCATTTTTCACTTCCGTAGTATAACTCTAAAACGTTGGTTAAATATTATCGTCTCACGCCCAGTACTTTCAGTCACTCAGTAAGTATCAGAAGTGTTGATATATGTACGTTGATTTATAAAATGAATTTAAAGCATCTGTAATATATTTTACAACTAGACGATAAAGGTGAAGAACTAGAAATTAAATTAAATATCATAAAAAATAAGTTTAAAATAAAACGTGTCCTATTTTCACATGAAATAAAATGAAAAATATAAATATACTGTAGAAAACTTTTATAACATAGTCGTTCCTTTCAACACACGTCCTTCTGTACGTGTTGCTTTAGAATTCTCAAGATAGTATTCAGCCAATTTCAATGTATGTATATAGAAAAATGCATTCAAAATGTTTACCAATGATAAATTATTTTATACAAACAGAACGACTGACCCTTTGCCCATTGTTACTCCAACAAAGGTTATTTATTATGTTAACATATTTTGTCTTTCATCCATTAACCTTTTAGCCCATGATCCCAGGGTCCCCAGACCTATGTAGTTTTAGCATACCTGAAATGTTGAGGACTATTATTCTAATATGTAGTTAAGACAGTATGCGTACTCATTAACTTGAAAGTCGGGTCCTCTTATAGGTAGCGTCAAATAAAGGTACATCTCTGTCTGGAAGGATGATTAAGCCATCGGGTTGGTCTGGGTGTTTCTTGAAATAGTCCATAAATAATATATGTAAAATTAAAGCTTGCTAGTATAACGTAGTTTGCCCCAATACAACCTTAAGGATGTCTGGCAGAAGTACCCACGTAAAGGATCTGGAGATAATAAATATATTTTTTTACATTATTTTTAAAAACATATTTAACGACGATTTTATTAACAAGTGTTGCTATTAAACGTAGGTGAGTGAGTAACTTAATTTGTACCTACCTTTGTAAGGGACCCACTTTCAAGTTAGTAACCACCACCGCTACTTTCAAGGCAGTACGCATACAGCCTTAACTACATATTCTAATATTCTATCAATCCACAAAATTTCAGATTTGCTAAAATGACGTTCGTCTGGGGGCCCTGGGATCTCAGTCTTTTATATAATTTTATGAATATCTCATAATCCTAAACAAAGTTTAGAAGAATTAAAATTTACAGGGCCTGAAATTACACTCAAAATTGTATAAAGTAAGAGATATGAGTAAAAATAACATTTTTACAAGTTACGCAGATAAGCAATTTATAAAATTTATATAGTAATATTAATTAAAAAAATAAACTCCTTTTAGTTGTTTTAGGATTAGCCCCTTACCAAATTCGGCAAAGGTAAGTAGAAAATCCAAAGTGAAGTGAACCAGTAAATTAGTTAACGCTCTGTAGATTCTACACCACGTTTAAGGTTCGTTTATTTAAAAATTTATGAATAAAGTGTCGTTGCACAGTGGGGCAGCTCTTGACTGTAAACGCATTATTTGTAGGTTTGATTCCCGTTTGAGGAAATGAGTTATTTATTATTTTCACAACACAGTGACAAGTTCCGCCAATCAACACGTCATGTCGTCACGTCAGAAATTCGGTAATAAGTGAGGAACAAAGTAATAGTAGATTTCCTCTGTCTATCCTGATATGTGCGGATACAGTGTAATGTTAAAAAAGTCTTTCAAATATACAATAGAGCAAGCTAAAAAAGAGGAAAATATTTACATATGCATTGTCCTTTCACCGCTCATAAAAGAGACTTGTTATCCAGGTTTGACCAAAGAATTTTTTTCATATTTTTCTGATTGGATGTTCAACACAGAATTGCCTACTACATCAAAATCGTGTCTTAAATCATTATAATTTAATAGAAAAATAAAATAAATAATTATAAATATTAAAATTTATCTATTTGGTTACCTTTATGTATGACTTTAACAACACAATTTTAATTTACTATGCCATATAACGTCGTACTCAGAATATCACCACTTCTCAAAAAAATATTACCTTTACTCAAATCGTTATCCCTATATTGAATCACTCAATCATATCGACTCATTTTGTGTAGTATTTAACAAATATAAAAAAATAAATCAGCTTCACGCTGTATCCCGCACACAGCAGGGTAGGCAGAGGGAACCTAGTGTTAAGACACTCCGTTTCCCACTTTCTGCCGAATTCTGGAGGCATTGCGTGTTGAGTGGCAGAACTCAACGCCGCGCTTAACCTCGACACCAGAGCGAAGTAATGGAAATATAAATTTAAGTAAATATTTCATCTCCTCGAGCGGGGATCGAACCCACAACCAGTCGGTTTTACAGTCACACCTCGTGCCGCTGCGCCACGACTGGCCTCAAATAATTATTCAACAACAAATATTCTTATTTTCTATATAGTAAAATTAAATATCTGTAGCTTTCAACGATCTTTCTAGAACACTAACAACACGAACACTAGTCGGAGCCACAGGAATCACGGCGGGGGGTCAGACAAAACAGTGTGTGTTACCACATAAACGAAATACCGTATTCACTATAAGAATTTATTTTGAATCCTTGTTTAAAGGGATTTCCTTTAAACACAACTACTTTTATTGCAACCATTTCGATATCCCCGCGCCATCATCATATTTTTTTTATGTTGTCAACGATTAAAACGTAATATTTATATTATAAGAAAAAATTGAGACTCCTATTTAAATTAAATAAAAAAAAAGATAAATAACTCATTAGAATGGATATTCAATTTTCGTTGAAACTGTTATGAAAGTAGCGCCAAATTTCCAAATCAAATCTATGTAACCCCAAATGAGATTGGTTCCACATAGCATTTAGTCTGTCCAATCAAAACTTACCAGGCCTACCCAAAACTGTTTACTCTTGAAAAAAGTATATAGTCGATCATAACATTTTAAATATACTGAAGATTTTTGGGTTAATAGGTAAAACTTTTTACAACTAAAGTACCTATATAAACACAAATATTTAAGAAAGAATCTCATTAAACCTGAAAGGAAATTCATTGTTTTGAGCGAGCAATTTCAAATGAATTTTGAAAGTTCTCTTGTAAAATGTTGTTTTTTTTATCGAAATGAATAAATCTTTTATGACCACCTGTGGGAGAGCTAAAACTGGTAAGTAGTGCGGAAGAAAGATAAACAAATGTTTACGTAAATTTACATTTTATTTTTTTATTATTTTTGATTAAACTTTTGTTTTTAGCACATTTAGTCATATAAATATATATAAAGATCTATTAATGAGCGTCTCTCTCTCTCTCTATCTCTCTTAGGAGCTACTAATTCGAATTAAAAAATATTTTTGTGTTTGATTTGATAGCCCATTCATGTAGGATAACTATAGAGGCCATTCCTCGCTCCGATAGCGAAGCAAAGCGCGGCATTGAGTTCCATTCAATTCTCAACACAGAATACTTCCAGAATTCGGCGGGAAGTAGAGAACGGAAGTGTCCTAATGGGAACGTAGTACTTCAACACTAGGTTCAGAAGTACCCTCTGCCTACCCTGTTATGTGTGGAATACAGCATGAAAAAATAGCTTATATCTTGATAACTGTTTCAATGTGAATTACCCTTTCTACGCTTAAAATTACACTTACAATGTGGTCATATAACAGTTCTCAGTTATTTTCATTTGACCAAACGCCTAGCCAAAAAGGCGTAGCCGCAGGAAAAAGATAATTTTAGTATAAGGTAAAAGATAGTTTTAGTATAACTAAACTCTAACAAAAATATTCTTAATTATAATTTTATTTTTAATTGTAATTGTATGTTTTGTTATTTTTTTACGATACACTTAAAGTCTTACAGTTGTTGCATTAAACAATAAAAGAAATATTGAACATGAATAACAGAATTTAAATCAAAATATTAGAACCTAATTCGAAATAACCTAACCTAAGATATATAATTTAGGGCGCTAACTAAATAACTAAAAAGGTGATTTATGATCAGTTTTTAACAAAATTAAAGCTTGAATTGTGTACGCTTCTTCTATTCATCTTTATTGTATTTATACAGTAATATTTTTGAGCCCTTTAAATTGTGTTGACCTTATCATATAGGGACACTTTGTTCTTATTTACCTCATAATGGTATATATAAACAACTAAGTGACACATAAGTTCACGTTAACATTTTGTATTTTAATAATTGCGGCGTTGAGTTCCGCTACTCAACACGCAATGCCTCCAGAATTCAGCAGAAAGTGGGGAACGGAGTGTCTTAACACTAAGTTCCTCCTCCCTACCCTGCAGTGTGCGGAATACAGCGTGAAGCTGATTAATAATCAATGTAAAACTTAAATATTGAGCTTAGGACTTTCGAGACTTCTAAGTGATAGTGTTCTTTAAATACCTGGGAAAGCAGCGAGCCCGAGGTAATACAATAGTACTTGATATGTATTGAAAATAGATAATAATGTTGAAAATGGTATATTCTCATGATACATATTTAAATAGTCATGAATTTACTTTTATAAATTGCGTTAAAAAATATTAAGTAGATAAATTTGACATTGTTTCGGGTGTTTCCTTGGGTCATTTCTAGCAAGTGCATAATCGTACCTTCAACTTAACTAACAACAACTAACACAAGGAACTTTTCGATTAGAATCACTAGAGTACAACTAAACAAGCTCTTCAGCTTTATATAGGATAGGAAGACGTAGTCTTTTTCCATAAAAATGATAAGTTAAGGTTTTTGCTATGCTATATTAAAATATTTAAATTATACAAATTATCTTTTGTTCTTGTATAAATAAAACACAACAGATAAGAGCTAACACGAGACGAGACGTTTATGAGATGCAGTAATTGCTTTGCCTTCGTCAACATCAATGTCGTTTTCACAATAAGTGTAATGTGTTCAAAATGTCAATAGCTGCCTTTATTGGAGCAATCCACTTGATTACTGATACCTTTTGGCTGTTATTTAATAAAAAATACATATTTATGGTCCATTAAAAAGCATATTACGATTTCAAATATAAATTAAAGAAATGGTTAATCGAGTAATCTATATATATAAAAGGACTTGTGCTGACTGTCTGAGGTAAGACGCACGCAGAGCCGTAACCGCTGATGGTAGAAACGTGAAATTTGGGCAGATGTTTATTTTCATATTCTGGACATCCACTAAGAAAGGAATTTGAAAAATTTTAACTCTAAAGGGATGAAATAGGGGTTGAAAGTTTGTATGGATTTTTTTTTTAATCTGTACCGATTTTTATAAAATTTGAAATTCAGACTCTTAAAAATATTTCATTGAATACGTGTTTCATGGTTTTAAAGAATTCACTCCCTAAGGGTTCAAATAAGGGGTTGAAAGTTTATATGGAAAAATCTTTAAATTGCCACCGATTTTTATAAAAAATTAAATTCAGACTGTTAAAAATATTTTATTGAACACGTGTTTCGTGGTTTTTTTAGAATTCACTCCTAATAAGCGGGCGAAGCCGCGCGCGCCCTCTAGTCGTTGAATATGTCGTTGAAATCGTTGAATCGTTGAATCTATGAAGATTTTTTAGAAAATCAGATTATCCATAATTAGATAAATATTAAATAACAAAAATAATTTTAATTTATTTAATTAATTTATCAAATAAAATATAAACGTTAAATTAATATAAAATATTGTTATGTTATATAGTGTAATTAATATATGATCTGTAAGTTCTTTTAATTGTGTGTATTGCTATTAACAATATTTGTTTGAAATTAAAATATATTTATTTTAATTAAAAAATGAAATCATTGTTTAATTTAAATAAATATATAAATATATATGTACTAAACTACCATACACTATATGTATGGGAGGCATACGTATTATATGTAATACACGAAGATAATATTCGAAATTAACTTTATTATAACTTAATGTATTATGAAAAGTTAATAGTTGAAACTGGATATGCCGGAGGATCGAGCACTTAGTTCAATTATTTTAATTGCTTCAACTTAGTCTCAAACAAAATTGTAATATATTTGAAAATATGATTATAGTATAATAACAAAATACAGTTTATTAATTATACAATTTATTTGAACATAATGTTTATTTTAATTTAACATAATAACGAACGTACCTTGGGGGCCTGCGATCTTCCTCTGACTCCTCTTTAAGGAAAGACGGCTGCAAGCTGAAGCGGCGACGGAATTGGTGCCTCCCTTTCATTTTGATCTATTCGAAGTCCACTTAACACATATTATCGGGTAACGTAAATGCCGATCAGGTAACGGCGGGATACGTGCGTTACGCGGGACGCTCGGGCGGCGAGTGGTGGCCGGGACGTTGCAGTACCGGGGTAACCTTTAAAATAATACTAACTTTTGTATCACAAGAAACATTTATTATACAGTAATTTTAGCAATTTAATATTATAATATTAATATAAATCATATAATTCTATCAATAATTTTCAACCTGATTCGTGGTAACGCGCTACGCACATTGCTTTTCGCGCTACGTTTTATCACAATCGATTTTCACTTTGTTTTATCGTAGAACTTATCGAATCCGGTGTTAGATTACTTTTGCTTTTCATGAAAAAAATATTTATTTTATTTCGTTATTTTACTCAAATGTTTCACGAAAGAAAGTATTAGTGAGTGTTATAATTGAAATAATTGTGACTATATATAGATAGACAGATATATTATTTAAAATACAATAAGGATTTTTAGTTAATGTTTAATATAATAAAATTAAATAATAAAAGCTCTTTCTAGGATTCTAGCATCAAATAAAGTTGTTATTGAGTAGATAGACATAAAAGCGTCTATACTAAAGCTCGCCTGTTGCTTCGTTTTGAACGAACATCTATAAGGTATAAAACGATTGGACGATTTAAATGAGAAATAATTTTTGCCGGTATCGGTTTTCAGTCCACTTAGTCGTTTAGGGTATTATATTTTTTATATAGTCTATTTTTGAAAAAAGTATGTTGAAAATTAATTAAGTATTTGAATTTTTTTTAAAGAAGTAACCTTTAAGATGATATGTTAAATAATATGAAAAACTGTTCATAATATCTCATCTACATATGTTACGTATGTAGATTAGACACGGCTCATCAACAATTTTTTTTCTTAATAAATGCTTTCTTATCATGTTATCATGTTAAGGTAATTTATGAAAAAAACATTCTTTATAATTTCAATTTTTAATCTATTAAAAATTGAACTCGTATTTGTGAAAAAAATATTTACTTATAATCAAATTGTAACAGATCGGTGCCTGTGCATAGAATGTATAAGAAAAAAGGTTAATGGTGGCATTTAATAGAAACAAAAACAATTCTTTTTTTAACTTTTGTCTGTTTGTCTGTACATTTGTTCACTCTAATCTCGATCTCTATAATAATGAAAACTGCAATTAAATTAGTAAAAAAGACTTAACTGATCTAATTGCAGTTTTCTTGAATTAGTAGTAAATAACTGTTTTATTGAAATAATTGAAACTTTACTTATCAATGCAGGTATTGTAATCTCAATACATCATTTGCTTTTTGCTATATTAAAAGTGTATTGTACTTACTATTCGTTCTTAAGCTGACGTCTAGATTAGACTTTTCATTTTTTCTTTTCAATTCTTTCAATTTTCATCAAGCAAAACAATGTTTTTATCTATATTAACGTAACTAAAATAAAATAAATCAGCTTCACGCTGTATCCCGCACACAGCATTATAGGCAGAGGGAACCTTAAGACACTCCGTTCCCCACATTCTGCCGAAATCTGGAGGCATTGCATGTTGGGTGGCAGAACTCAACGCCGCGCTTAACCTCGACACCAGAGCGAAGAAATGGAAATATAAATTTAAGTAAATATTTCATCTCCTTGAGTGGGGATCGAACCCACAACCAGTCAGTTTTACAGTCACACCTCGTACCGCTGCGCCACGACTGGCTTCACTTCAACGTAACTGATTCATGTTATTCACTTAAATGTTATCTTACTGACAAGAATTTTTTCATTTAACTCGAAGCAAAATGAAATGAAGGAGGCAATTTAAGAGGGTACGCCGCCGTTAAATATTTACATTCATAACGAGGTTGGGTCGTCAGCAAAATAAATATTTTACCTAAGATATTAAACAAAAGATATTGTAGTAGTCATCTTAAGAGATAATAATTAACAAGCTCGAAGATATTACCTGCTTTCGTATAGAATATAATTTTATGTTGTTTTGATTTTAATTTACGAGAGAAAATTGTTTAATAACACAGAAGATAATAAGAAGCGTTTGTGATAAAATTTTAATAAAACAGCCATTTGATGTGTGATAGTGATCAAGATATTGATTAACTTTTTAATTGTCAATTATATTTGTAATCTTTTTACTTTTATATTGTAATGTAAAATAATGATTAAGCTTTTTCACATGAAAATATATAAAAAATTATCCAGTCATTTTGCAAATACATAACAGTGGCCAGAAGTTAACTCGTGCTTCTTATATGTTTATTGTTAAAGCCCATACTAATTAAGCGTTAAGTACTTAATCGTGAAAAATTTCAAACGGCTGGCGCAATTTTCGATGGCAGCGTATTGGTGGTTATATTAAAAAGGTTATATTAAAAAAACTGTCAAGTGCGAATCGGACTCGTCAATTGAGGATTCCGTATCAACTTTAGGATTGCAGGTCAACAGGATGTACAACCTATAAAAGTTGATAAACTTCAGTTTGCTTTGTAATTTGTTTGTAATTCATTTCATAAAAAATGATTAAATTAAAAAAATATATTATAAATTTGTAATAAACAAATATAAATTTAGAGTATTTTCCTTTACTTGTACTGTATTTCTGACTTCTTGCTAAATTTCATGATTGTAAATGGTAATACCCTATAGATTTTGACGAGGCGCGAATATATATGACAAATTTAAGTGTGTTGTTATGAATGCATACGGGCGTATGCATTGTGGTCTGGGCGACATCTCCCCTTCCCACATCCTTTTCTCTTGTCTTCAGTACTTTATGTAATTTTTTATGTAAATATATTAAACATAACAAAATGACACTATAAACCATCTATGTTAAAATATTATTTATTACATATTAACCTAATACGCTGTGTACATATTTTAAATATGTGTTTATTTTTTTATACAGCCTTCACCAGCCTGTATTTTTAGTGGATCTTTTTGTATTCCTGTGTTATTGTACATGTATTCCTATATTTGTGTAAACTTATCTCTTTTTACTGGTATTTTTTTTTTCATGTGTTTTCCATACAAAGTGACATTGGCGAAGTGAATTGTGCTCAACTGGTGTGCTCAACCGGTATGCTATCTGAAACGTGACAAATGAAGAAATTAAGATTCATGAGAAGACAGTGCTATTTGTTCAGTTGATTTATTTTACCTTTTTTCTGTTTTTAAATCATTATTTAGGACAATAAGTACATTATTTTTTTTATAAAATTGTAACCTATATTTTTATTTTTATATTAACACTATGATTTAAACATTTTGAACAAACTATTTCTAGTTAGTTGTCCACTGAAGATGCTCGAACACCGTAACGGTATACATATTTAATGAGATTCAGTCATGTTTAGACCCAATATGCAGACGTTTCCTTTGTTTAGATAACAACTATGACTTAATTACGTAGGAACATCCAAATACATATTATACTTGCCAAGCCGAGTACGTGCTTGCCCGCTTATTCACCGTCACGTACAAGAAATGTATTGAAAATACACACGAGTCTAACAAATTGACGAAATTAGCTGAAACTTGTCAAAGTTTATGAGAACTTGAGTGAAAGGAAATGGTAATGTAGAATTAAGATTGATTTCTGTGATAAAATTAAAAGGCCGTGGCGGAAGAGTGCCGAGTGTGACTACTGTGAACGCATTGGTTATGGGTTCCATTCGCTCTCTAGAGATTGAAGTATTATCATAATCGTGCTCTGGTAAGAAGAAAAAGTGCGGCGTTAAGTTCAATGGAAGAAAAAGTGCGGCGTTAAGTTAAGTAGTGACTTATATAAGCAACTATTCAAAAATTAGGTGGAAAGCGGGAAACAGCGTGTCTCAACGCTAGGTTCCATCCTTGTACTTTACAGTACATATGTATATTTTTTAAAATGAGTATACAGTCCAATTAGAATCCAGTGACCTAACATCACTCTGCACACTATACATATAGCTCAAAACTTTAAAAATCGAAGAAAAGTTTATCGGATTTTTCCGATTGTGCCATATAAATAGTATTAGTTTTATAAATAGTCTTTATATGCCTTATGATTAAACATATTGAAATGTGGTTTTTTTTTACTTGTAATTGAGTAAGTAAATAAAATACTAAGGCCTAACACTAAGTTCCTTCTGTCTACCCTGCCGTGTGCGGGATACAGAGAAAAGCAGATTTAAAAAAAACCGATATTACGAGATGTTTGCCAGATGGATGTTTGTACTTTAAACTTTCTAACGTCCGATTATTATTATATTTTATGTATGACTTCTAATTATTAAATTTATTTATTTGTATCTTTATTAGTTCCTAAGACTGATGTGATTCATATAATAATACTACCTGTCATCTATTTTTATTTTTATATACTTAGTTGTTAGCGTGATGATTATTAATATTGATAGAGTCGTTTAACGGCTTATGATGTCTCTAATTGTAAATCTTGTAAGTTATAAAAATATAAACTCAAAAAAATATATATAAATAACTTCATATTTTATTAATAATGTACCTTTATGATGTACATACAAGTTAAAATGCCGTTTTAAAAATTTAAATTAGCTTCACCGTTCCGTTTTATTTCTGTGATAATGAATATAAACTCAAATACAACTTCGAGTTCAATTTTCACTATTCTGTACTTGTTCTCACTTCCCTGTCTTATCGAAAATAATAAATCGCTATAAAATCAGTATTAATAATTATTTTGCCTGGTCCTTTAAAGATGGCTATATTGCAGTAATTCTCGAACTCTAGTCACTTTTTATACCTATTAATAACAAAAAGGGAGATTTTTTTTTTACTCCGTTTAATTCCTCTGTGAGTAGAACTAACCACATATACTATGATAGGTATAAATATTATGAGTTCGTGTAACCTTTTCTAGTTTCATCATTTTACTTTTATAGTTTTTCATAAAAAACGTTAATTAATACTCTTTCAAAGGAGAGCTAGTTTTTAAAGGAAAAATGAAAGCATCTCATATTAAAAACTAATTAAGTCGAGGTCAAAAAATAACAACATAAAATAACAATTCTTTTATATGATAGAAAATTATTATTATAGTTATAAAATTTAAAAAAAAAACGAATAAGATTATAAATATTAGATATGGACGCTATTAAGGGGGATTTTGGAGTAAATAAGGAGTTTAAGTTTAACATATAGCTGTGGGTTTAAATCTAACCACAAGAGAAAGCTTATATTGTAAACGCACACACATACCTATACACTCTCTTTTTCCTTTCATTTATATTATTATATTTATATAAAAAAAACATGTTATGGTTATATTAGAGTATAAGAAAGTATTACAAATTTTGAAACAAAAATTTAAGTATTTTTTTTTTTAAATAAAATATTCAATTAAAAAAAAAATAAGATCCGAAGCGTTTGGCGCTCAGTTCTCTCCGGCAATCCTATAAGTCCTTTTATATGAAAAAAAAAATAAATAATATACATATTATTTATGATATTAACAATACACATTACAGATACTCTAGTTACTAGTACACGGCCGATTTACCCAATTCCGCTAATTTGATTTTCATATTTAACTTTAGTCGGTAATTTTAACTCGGTTAATATCAAAATATATTCCATAACCTATATTGACATTATTGGTAAATATGTTTTCGACGAATAATAAGTTATTTTTAGTTATTTACACAATTCATATAAATATATATTTTTTGATATAATTTTATGACAAATGTAGATACAAAGGTGAAAATAAAATAACAGTAAAAATATTCCCTTAATGAAGAAAGAACAGACGAAATAACTTCGTATTACAAACTTATATTAGTTTAAGCTGTCAAAGAACTAGGCTAGAATTAGATATCGTTGTTTCTAGTATACGAGTCTCGTATTCAGGTTTTACCATTCTCTTGGGCCTTGTGCTAGAAGCCCTGCCAATTAAAATAAGCGATTGACATCCTCTACTTTCGTATTCTGAAATCGTGGCTAGCAGTAATTAGGATGAAAGTTAAGTTCGATCAGTTCGTTATAAACTAAACTATTCTAAGCAACGGCTTACAAATAAACTTTTCTACATTTATATATACTATTACTAACTAATTTGAATTGAAAATTTATTTTCTATAGTCATATAGTCTACTTATAAATAAAAAATAAATCAGCTTCACGCTGTATCCCGCACACAGCAAGGTAGGCAGAGGGAACCTAGTGTTAAGACACTCCGTTCCCCACTTTCTGCCGAATTCTAGAGGCATTGCGTGTTGAGTGGCAGAACTCAACGCCCCGCTTTGCCTCGACACCAGAGCGAAGAAATGGAAACATACATTTAAGTAAATATTTCATCTCCTCGAGTGGAGATCGAACCCACAACCAGTCGGTTTTACAGTCACACCTCGTGCCGCTGCGCCACGACTGGCCTCTATTTATCAAGGAAAGCTATATTTTGTTCGTTTAACGTACCTGATATTAGAGTTACCTTCCGCAAACAGGATATGTCATACACAATGAGAAGTTTTAATTATTTCTGTATGACCACGCGGGTGAGGCTGAAACCTAGTTGCATATAAAACAATTATATTTTTTTGTCACATTTTGTTATATTATACAATTACAAAAATATCTTGGCACACAGGCACAAGGCATACGGGTGTAAACTCGACGGTTGTCGTTTCGAATCTTACTAGGAGCAATTAAATATTTAATATTTTGTCATTTGTTTGCTCTGGTACCGAAGTGAAATGCGGCGTTGGGTTTCACAACCAATTAGCATTATAGGATAACTTTTTTGTTCGTCAGGTCAAGACCATTTTACTTGAGATTGCGTTAAGGTATCAATTTAAAATTAATATCAGATATTAAGCCTTACAGTTCTTAAACTTCTAATACAACGCAGTCAAAAGATATGAGCATATATGTATCGTTTTTGCTTCAGTTTGTATAAAATTCACTGCGTAATCAAAACTTATAGTTTAGTAAGTAAAAGTTAGTTATGTATTAGCTCTTTTCATACTAATAATAATAATAAGTGTATATGCCCGCAAACTTAAGTTTGTTAACTTTATTCGCCGCATCATCATAACCTGTAAGGTATTTCCCAATCACAATCCTGAAATTGGTATAGAACTCTCAGTGGGCGACTCCGGTTCGCGCTTAGTCGGTTTTTTCTTAAATATACTTAAATAAACATTCGTATATTTCAAGCGGGCGTAGCCACACGGTGGTCGCTAGTCAATAATAATTAAATCAGCTTCACGTTGTATCCCGCACACAGTAGGGTAGGCAGAGGGAACCTAGTGTTAAGAAGACACGCCATTCCCCACTTTCTGCCGATTTCTGAAGGCATTGCGTGTTGAGTGGCAGAACTTAACGCCGCGCTTGTCCTCGACACAAGAGCAAAGAAATGGAAATATAAATTTAAGTAAATATTTCATCTCCTCGAGTGGGGATCGAACCCATAAACAGTCGGTTTTACAGTCACATTTTGTGCACCTGCGCCACGACTGGCCTTAATAATAATTATATATTTAAAAATAATAAATGACGTTGAGTTACACCACTATGTGTCTGCCGAGGTGTCTTTACACAAGACTTCATACTCTCCTATACAGTGTAATTATCGTATTTAGATTTTCTTAACTTACGTACAATTACTTTCGTACAAATTTTTTAGTTTCTATTCTTCAAAAACCGTTAATAATTTTATTCACACGTTTCTAATATAGAACGTAGATTTATTATATAAAATTCTTGCAATTACGAACTCTTGTTATCGTACAAAACACTCCGGGCGGTAGACGAATATAGAGGGTGACAAGAAAAAATGCTTTAATAAAATGATATTTCATGTATTACTTTAGATGGATTAGACTTGCCTTCGGGTACATAAAATTCAGTTTTAAATGTTTTCTTTGAAGTCAATCTTAACATATTTTGATGACGTTGTATAATAAAATCTTAGATGATTTTCTTGTGTATTAACTTAAAATAAAAGATAAAACGTGTAAAATATGAAAATTGGTTTATTATTAAATTATAAACATAATATTTTTCCGTCTTGAAATAAAATAAGTGAAAATCTTTAAAAGCAAAGCACCTATTATGCTTTAAATATTGTAAAACATGTACACCAATAGTATGGTGAAAACATAGTATTTCATAACTTAATTTCTTTAAGTTATATTTACTTAAATCCAGCTTAAGTTTTGGTTTTACTGTCATTAATATAACGAACTGTAGTAAAACGTCGCGTCGCGTCGGTCAGAGGGTAACGCGGCGTAAATAATTGGAGGCCCGCCCCGCCTTCACGCCTACGTCAGCCGCCACACGCTTAAATGTCAGGCGTGGAGTGTGGGCTCTGATTAATTATCATTTTTAAACTACAAATTTGAACATAGAAATGTACAATATGTGTTACAAAGCTAGTAATAGTTGTTTGTCAAATTTATTTAAATTATTATTTTTTATTAATAAATAATAATTTATTTCCCCGAGTGGGAATCCAACCAGTAAGCCTCACATTTACAGTCACACCCTTGTACCACTGCGCCACAATGGCCTCAGATTTAAATTATAATTTAATAAGACTTTTTTTAAATCTTTAAAATGTGACTTTTTTTTTTTTTATTCTTTGGCTGCTACTGTAAAAGCTTGACGTGTCACTTTCAATTCCATGTGACAACTCCATTAAAAAGTTTTCAGCATTTTCTATGGGTAAACTACGCCTTTTCCAGCGTAACTCGCTTTTAGCAATATATGCAAAGAGGACCTAGTATTGAGTCACTCTGGCTTATGCTCAATTCAGTTCAGTTATTTAACGCTCACTGATCGATACTTAATATATCTTAAAATTGAGACAAGTAGACCATCAAAATAACACTTACGAAAAGTGTGTCGCCATCGTATTGCAATGGGAGAGTGTCATTTTTCATAATATGAAAAATAGTTAAATCAGCTTCACGCTGTATCCCACACACAGCAGGGTAGGCAGAGGGAACCTAGTGTTAAGATACTCACACGCAGTCGGTTTTACAGTCACTCTTTGTGCCCCTGCGCCACGACTGGCCTCACTGAAAAATAGTTAAGCTAATATAGTTAATTTTAAATTTATTTTGTTTTCATTACACATTGTATGAAGATTGTACAAATACTCATCCAAAATTATTTTATGTGATACGTATTTACCACTGCTAGAATTTTTTTAATTAAAAAATCACATTTTATATTAGCTACGCCATCAATTATGTAGTCAAAGAGTCTAGGCAGTCTATCTATGCGAGTATATTAGTAGTGTGTTTAATAGGTAGTAGACTGACGTTGTTTGATAAAGCTACAACGGCTCTTCAAATACCGTGTTGCAAAACCGACACGACAGTATGTGTCACGTGCAAACGACAGAGCTTCCCAAATTTCACGTGAAGTTTTCATTTTATACAGTTTTAGAGGCCAGTCGTGGCGCAGGGGCACAAAGTGTGGGTGGGTTGTGGATTCGATCCCCACTCGTGGAAATTAAATTTTGATATAAATTTACATTTATTTCTTCGCTCTGATGTTAAGGCAAGGAGAGGCGTTGAGTTTCGCCACTTAACACGCAATGCCTCCAGAATTTTGCGGAAAGAAGGGAACAGAGTGCCTTAATACTAGGTCGGATCTGCCTACGTTCATTCATTCATACGATTCAGTGTGAATTTTTTTTTTTTTATTTCCTCTAGCGTGGATCGAACCCACAGGCTTGAGCTTTATCATTATAAAGATTATAAAATAAAAATAAATAACAATCTGTCGCGGTTACAGTCACTCGGTTGTGCCCCTGCGCTCGGACTGGCCCTATTACATATACATATCTAATCACATTAAATAAATCAGCTTCACGCTGTATCCCGCACACAGCAGGGTAGGCAGAGGGAGCCTAGTGTTAAGACACTCCGTTCCCCACTTTCTGTCGAATTCTGGAGGCATTGCGTGTTGAGTGGCAGAACTCAACGCCGCGCTTTGCCTCGACACCAAAGCGAAGAAATGGAAATATAAATTTAAGTAAATATTTTATCTCCTCGAGTGAGGGTCGAACCCACAACCAGTCGATTTACAGTCACATTTTGTGCCGCTGCGCCACGACTGGCCTCATAACAAAAGGTGTTTGTAGATAATATGAAAAGCAATAAGTAATGTGAATAAACTAAATCCAAGATACAACACAACATTTTAACTTTTTACTGTAATACCCTAGTTAATGTTATTTATCATTTAATAGTCTTCTGTTTGTCACAAGCATATACCTTTTCAAGTTTCGTTATCACAACCGACTACATTTGCAAGACACGTCTGAACAACAAAGAATCGTAAATCATTTTCGTCGAGCTGTTCCCGTACTCCGTACACCAAATTGTACAAATGATGTAGCTACGTGGCAGTTGACGAACGATGACTATAAAAGGAAAAGGTGGAAGATAATCATGCCCATTTATCACTGCGGTGCGGTCTCTACGACGAGAATTGAAACTGAAAAGAAAAACACAATGTTTAATTATATACAGGGTGGAAGTGTCAGCACCACATTAAATGAAACCACAGTTTTAACTACTCTATAAAAGCCTAATATAATTCAGAAAAAAATAAATTCTCAAAAATGAAAAAGTTTTTTTTTTTCAAATAAAATAAATAATAAAATTGTCATTTTAAAACAAGACGCCATTTGCAAGGATGACGCACGCACACATAAACCTATCAAAGGAACACCGCCGCACACGCCTCATTTCGAAATCGAGTCGTATGTATTGGCGATAAAGTTCAAAGTTGTTTAACCTTTAGTAGTTTTTTTGTAGTAGTAAGTGTTTATGTTATTAGGATCTATACGTAATCGCGTCACACGAAATACAGGTATGGATAAAAATCGTGAAATGAAAAAAAATCCTATGTCCAAACTGTTGAGGCATCTTGATTAATTTCTTTAGGTATAGGTTTGAAATATTTTACCCTATATGCTGTTTCCGTAAATGGAGCGCTGCCTCTTCCACCCTGTATAGTGGAGAACGGAGTGTCTTAACACTAGGTTCAATCTACCTATGCTGCTGTGTGCGGGATACAGCGTGAAGGTGATTTATTTTGATTTTTATATATAATATACTAGCCACCCGCGACTTCGCTCGCTTAAATTTGTTATTATATTGTAGACAAATTATATACAATGTTTATATAATTTGTGTCCTATATGTTATTCTCATGTATAAGCTATATCACCGGAAAATTTCATCTAAATCAGTTCAGTAGTTTTTGCATGAAAGTGGAACATCTATCCATCCTCACAAACTTTCAAATTTATAACATTAATAGAATTTTATTTGAATTATTTTTTTTTAAATTGTTTATTTTAAAAAAAATAATTCAAATAAAATTCTAAAAATAGTAGTCAAATAAATTATAATAATTAATATGGAATATCATTCGCAAGGAAATCGCTATAGAAGATACTACCTAGCCTATATTAGAGTGGATAAATGCTAGTATGCAATAGAAAGTGTTCTGCTTTTATGTTAGTAGAAGCGGATATCCCGATCTAACTTTGCCTTCGAACAAGGCTTCCATCAAGCTAACTTAGTTGTTGGTAGTTAAATTTCGATAGAACAAACCTAAAATTTAAGGAAGAGTTTTTGAAGAAAAAGAAAGAGGAATACTTTATTCTAGAAAAAGTATAAAAATTTGAAAGTAGCCGGATTTTAACATAAATAAATTGTAACAAGCGTTTAACAATTTCAAAGTAACTTGATGAGAATTGAGTGCTTTGACGGTATCCAAGAGGCGTGAAAAACAAAATGTAAATACGGGACATTTATATTAGGAATTTCAAAACATTAAAACACGACAGTACATATGACACACCGTTCACCTTTATCCTAGTGTCATTAACATTTAGAGACTTTGCTGACGTTTATTTTGGTTAAGACACGTGTCAGTGAGGGTTTCTTATTTTTGTGGGTTTTTTTTTCATATATTTATAGTCGAAATTATGGTTTTTTAAATAAAGCTATTTATTATTAAGTTCAGGCCAGTCGTTGCGCAGGGTCATAAAGTGTGACTGTAATAGCGACTGGTTATGGGTTCGATCTCCACTAGACTAAATGAAATGTTTATTTAAATTTATATTTCTGTTTCTCCGCTCTGGTGTATAGGCAAAGCGCGGCGTTTAGTTCCGCCACTCAACACGCAATGCCTCCAAAATTCGGCAGAAAGTGAGGTAACGAGTGTCTTAACACTAGGTTACCTCTGCCTACCCTGCTGTGATTTTTTATTATTATTATTATTAAGGTGTTAGGTTATTGTGAGTATTTGTGGTGTGTTTGTCATTAAATTAGTTATATTATAAGGTTACTTAGGTTAGTTAGTTGTAAAGTGTATGCTGAGCAGCCACCCGAAGCCCCATGACCCTGGAGGTGGCATATGCGATTCGCTAATAAAAAAGATATCATTAACCCTGCTACTGGTACTCCATCAATACAAAATTAATATGTCCACCCTTCCTTATCCGAAAGTCCTAAGTTCTACCTTGATTCGGACAAAGGCCCTTTCATAGTATATGTGTCAAGTGAAACTCCACCTCTAGACCCTGCAGCTGGGGCCTCTATTGAAGCCATTAAAGTTGGTCCCAGACTTGTCTGGAAAGGTTTACCTCAAGGTTCAGATCTCAGTACTCTGTTGTAGAATGTATACACTCATGACCTCGAATAGTTTTAGTAATATCCCTCAGTATGCTGATGACATCGTCCTTTACTAAAGCTTAAAATCTGTGGAGGTCATTATCGTTTAAATACGGCTTTACACTATCTAAACCAGTGGCCATCTGACTATGGCCTGACACTACCAGTAGCGAAGTGCCGGCCAGGCTGGGTGTTTTCTTGCGCAAAATTATCCAGTGTGGTGATTGAGATAACATGCATTCTCTTACTGTGTAACATTATCTCTTTTTTACCGTACAACCTCCTTCGTGTCTTCTTCACACAACGTGACTTAGGCGAAGAGATATGTACTCAACTGGCACGCTCGGAACGCCATCAAGAACTATACCATACCATACCTTTATTCTCCAAATATATTAATCTCATTAAAAAAACACGCCAATTTACACTAATAATAAATATTCTTAATACAATAATAATAATAAAAAAATAAAGCTAATAAATATATTAATATTTTCGTAAACACAAAACTTCCTATACTTACTCGTACATTATGCAAAGATTTTTTTTGTCTGTTTTAACAACACTTTCTGTATGTTCAGGCTCTGTTTGCTTTTGTAATTGTTTGACCCAGTACTTTACTCACACGTGTACATTTCTAAGTAAAGTACTTGGCTACATTATTTTTATTCTTGGAATTGTTCTAATACTCAAATTTTATGTGGATAATTTTTTTTTTACTCTAGGCGTCTGATACTATTTGCAATTTTTTCGGAGAGAGACGCTTCACGCTTTATACCGCACACAGCAAGCAGGGCAGGCAGAGAACCTATTATTAAGACACTCCGATCCCCACTTTCTAAGAGACTAATTGTATATTATATATTTCTATTAAATTTTAGTAAAGTATAAACAAATAAAAAAAATGGATTATTAGAAACATATATTCGTATGCATAAAAATTATTAATGCTAATATTTAATGCTAAATGCTAGTCAAATCGATGGTGATTTAAGATGGTGGTTTACATGCTTTTTTATTTACGCTATTGCGTAATAGCGTAAATAAAAAAGCATGTAAACCCTGCTATGTAAGGGTAAAATAGCAGGATAGACAAAGGAAATCTAGTGTTAAAACATTCCCCCATTAAAAAAATCATTTTCTAGAATCTCGTAACTATGAACTTTGTCATTTTAATAATACATCTATAAACAATATGTATATACATATATATATGATGAAATCGTAGGATGTTTAAGCTCTGTATATACCAGAAAACATCCTACCTTTTCATTTCACAGAAACTGAACAATCCCCAAGAGCTTTTTATACTGACCTTAATGTAGATTTTTTCGAAAATGATTTGTTTCCTCTTTGAAGCCTCTGAGTTACGAAAGCAGGTATTGAATAAGGACGACTTTGACAAAAAATGTAACAATGGGAGTTTTGGAACCTTACTGTCTACTCTTTATAATAATGAAAACAAAAGAAAAAAAGATCAAAAAGAAGTATTTATATACTTAAACTTTAAATTATTTCTATTGTTTTTTAAATACAAAGATACAACGTTTTATCTTATATGTACATAGTATACCTATTATTTATTTAATATTTCCTTTAGTTTAAAATATTACATATACATATATACTAAATTTAAAGTTAATTCTAAAACAACATAGTAGGAACTTGTATCCGTTGGCTACATGAACTTCGTTATACAAATTTGCGCAACGTCCGCACTGCAACGGGTGCAGACAACTCAATTGAGGAACTCGTCCGGCCGCTCCCCGATATCTACATATCCGTATAGGATATTTATTTCCTAACTGTACAAGCTATAAGCTTTATCAGATGTGTAAATAAAAATAAAATTTATATATGTTAGTAACTACGTACTAAGTAGCTACGTATACATTGTTATGAAAAATGTTGTATGTACGTACCCAAATATTATATTTTACTGCAATAATATAAAATATCATAGATTGCATTTTTTGCAGAGGCAACCTAGTGTTAAAGCACTCCGTTCCCCATTTTTCACCGTATTATGGAGGCGTTGAAGAATTTAACGCTGCGCTTTGCCTCGACATCAGAACGATGAAATAAAAATATTAAATATTTCATTTCCTCGAGTAGGATCGAACCCACAACCTGTTGCTTTAACAGTCACAAGCTAGTGCCCCTGCGCCACAATTGGCCTCTATTGCATGAATTATTTCATGCTACCCCTGCTCATAGTGAGACAGACAAAGAAAATATAGCGATACTACTTTTACTATTTTGTTGCTATTGTATTGTTATCATTTCCCTAAATGATAACAATGTATCAGCAACAAACGGATTTGGCACGTAATACCCCTCTATTACGTGCCAAATAGTGAAACATTAATCTACGCTTTGACTATCCAAAACAGGGTAGAATAGAATATAAATATTGTCTCTCGTTGGAGTCAAGCTCACGACCCTTGTATCCATTCAAGTCCTTGCAAACTGAGAAATGCTTACATTGTCACAAAGAACAAAAGACAAAGAAGCTTTTAATTAAAGTTACGAAGTAAAACTAAATTTTATAAACTAAAACTTAAGTTTAACTTTATAAAATTTTCCGTACAATTCTAAACGCAGAAAACCTCGCCTTTCGTGGTTTTTATTGACATTTATATATTAGTAACTATATTATAGTCATTGTCATCTCATTATTCACAGTCGTATAAAGATTTATTTCTCGTATTCAAGAAATATAAAGTCACAATCAGTGATCGAATATTTGTTCAGAGTTTGTGAGAATTCTGAACGAGTATTAGAAAAGTTATTTTTAATTAAGCTTTCTCGCCTCCTTCATTTAAGTTTCGATTGCAGCTGTCACTCCATTGAAATGTCCTTATCCCTTTTAAATTTTACTGAAGTCACTTACAAAATAAAATATTTTGTTTTCGGTTTTATATATAAAATATATATAAATAAAAAATAATACAAATAAAAAATATCTATATAGTTATAGAATATGTCAGAATTAACGTTAGAATGTTAGGTCTAAATCTCGCTAAGTTAGTAAGTAGTATATTAATATGCACACGAAATGTAACGTATAAAAAGTTGAAAAGTTCAGAAGGAAATATATTAATTATAATTATATGGTAATGACCATCTCTTTTAGTACGCACCAAAATGAGGATAAAAACCAATATATTTAAAAAACAATATTTAGAGTCCTAGTCTTAAGACACTGATCCCCACTTTCCGCCGTATTTTGGAGGTATTGCGGCGGAACTCTCCACTTTGTCTCTGACACCAGAGCAAAGAAATAGAAATATTTAATGTTTCATTTGCTCCAGTGGGAATCGAACCCACAATCTATCGCGTTTACAGTCACACGCTTGTGCCTGGCCTCAAAAAATATATATTGTCGTTATGATTGATTCACAAAAATGTGAAATTCTTAATAAGAGTTATTTGCACTTGGGATTACTTTGATTAGACGACGCGAGGAAAAGATCCATAAATATTCATCATCTTTCTAAATTCTAAGGCGACTTTGTTATTAAATTACTTGTTTGATTTGGAGACTCTTTTATTTTAGTACTAGCGACCCGCTCGCGGCTTCGCCCGCTTATACCACAGAATTATTTACTCAACACGCTGATTTATATTCGTGTTTTGATATACCTATTATGTATGTTTGCAACGCAATGAAAATTTTTTATGAGAAAGTTATTAAAACTTTAGGTCGCATTTTTGTATCTCCTATAAGAATCTTTAATTGAATGTTTGAAATAAAAACACAACTTTTCGATACTTACAATAAAATGTTAACTCATCGGTGTCTGTACATAGAAGATATTACAATTAACAATGTAGTAAAACTTGGTCTGTTGGTCTGTTTGTTTGTGCGTTTCTTCACGATAATCTCAGAAATTGCTTAACCGATTTAAATACTTATTTTGTTTGTATTTTGGCAAACTGCCTTAAATATTAAGTATTAGTTTTATTTAAATCAGCTTCACGCTGTATCCCGCACACAGCAGGTTAGGCAGAGGGAACCTAGTGTAAAGACACTCCGTTCCCCACTTTCTGCCGAATTCTGGAGGTATTGCGTGTTGAGTGGCAGAACTCAACGCTGTGCTTAAACTCGACACCAGGGCGAAGAAATGGAAATATATATTTAAGTTAATATTTCATCTCCTGGAGTAGGGATCGGACCCACACCAGTCGCGTTACAGCCACAACTTTGTGCTCCTGTACCGCGACGGCCTTTAACCAAGAAGAGAAGAGAAGCGTCAGCGCTCCATTACGGAAACAGCATATAGGGTAAAATATTTTAAACCCATACCTAAAGAAATTAAGCAAGATACATCAACAGCGAAGACGTAGTTATTTAGAAAACGTATAAAAATTTGGACGAACCGATTCTGATTTCTGACGATTCTGATTTCGGACGATTTCTGATTTATATTAATTAGGCTTTTATAGAGTAGTTAAAACTGTGGTTTCATTGTTTAATAATACTTTAAAAATGTAAAAGGCCTGTCTTGGCGCAGGGGTACAAAGTGTGACTGTAAGTGCGACTGGTTGTGGGTTCGATCCCCACTCGAGAAAATGAAATATTTATTTAAATTTATATTTCTATTTCTTCACTCTCGTGTCCAGGCAAAGCGCGGCGTAGAGTTCCACCACTTAGCAGACAATGCCTCCAGAATTCGGCAGAAAGTGGGGAGCGAAGTGCTTTAACACTAAGTTCCATTTGCCGGCTGTGTGCGGGATACAGCGTGAAGCTGATTATTTATTTTATTTATTTTATTTTTAAAAATGTTAAAATATTCAAATATTAGTATGTAACGTTATTTACATTTAAGTTCGAAGTTTTCACGTTCGCACGCGAGACCTCTTGACTTGTAACCTTGGTTCGAATCGCTTATAGCCGATTTCTCTTTACTATGTTTAGAATCGTAATGTAATGCTAAATAATCTTATAAATTTATTATTATTATTATTATTATTATTAATAATTGAGGCTATCAGAGTAGTATCTAACTGTAAGCCCGATGGTCTTGGTTTCTATTCCCATTTAGGGCAGTGACTATATTTGAGCTTTTAATATTTGTACGGTCTGGGGCCTTACTCTTGACGCCAATATCCAATAATCAATCCTCAATAATTGTCATTTCGTACTCTTGAAAGCAATCAATTGCCAAGTCCACTACCGCCCGCTAGTTGACGATTGCGTTAACTAAAAATTATTGTAGAATTCGTTAGGATTGTGATATTTGGTACTCTTGACGCGTTTTTGACAGCCAATATTACAGCAATATTGTAATTGGAATTGGAATTTACGCAATAACTAAAGTGTA
>JAATLQ010038058.1:0-75274 GCA_013421005.1 Heliconius erato x Heliconius himera | reverse complement strand
AGATGGGTGTGGTGGCATTACACAAGTAATATACTCATAACATTGTTTTGTTTGATATTGTTTAATAAACATATTTTAGATTATTTAGTTAAGTGGTGGTATTGTTATTAATTGTAACTAAATGATTAAAATATTACTAGTGGCGACATTTAGCTATATGTGTACTTCCTTACCATCTGTCAAAGTCATATTCATTCTCTAATAAACTACTATCCAATGTCCATGCGTTTTATTAGTAAATAGTTCAAAACAGCAAAACAAGAGTTTGTAAAACGAAAGATATTGGTTTACTTTAATAAGCTTACATCAATTGATTTCGAGGCACAAATCAAACACCGATGCTTGATTGCCGTGATAAGATCAACCAGGTGTGAAGATTATATACAGAATATATTATAGTATTGTCTTTCTGTGTACATAATATATCGTGCAAATTTACATATTACATCAATATCGAGAGGCCAGTCTTGGCGCAGCGGCACGAAGTGTGACTGTAAAACCGACTGATTGTGGGTTCGATCCCCACTCGAGGAGATGAAATATTTACTTAAATGTATATTTCCATTTCTTCGTTCTGGTGTCGAGGCTAAGCGCGACGTTGAGTTCTGCCACTGAACACACAAGGCCTTCAGAATTCGGCAGAAAGTGGGGAACGGAGTGTCTTAAGGTTCCCTCTGCCTACCCTGCTGCGTGCGGGATACAGCGTGAAGTTGATTTTTTTGATTTTATATCAATATCAAGTTATTCATTTTGTGGCACTTCACAAGACTAAAAGAGATGTATATATTTCTCTTTTAGCCTTTTTCCGTTTTAGGTTATTTCTCCAACAAATATCCGAGTCAAAAAAATATATTACAAATATTTAATTATATTCAATTGTTCTTTTTTTTTCATTTTTCCTAGTTACCAAAGGGCAGAAAATATATGTATTCCCCCAATTGAGAATCAAACACAAAACCGGCGCGTTACAGTCACACGTAGTGCCGCTGTGCCATTACGTCCTTCGTTGTGACATAAGAGACGGAACTCAACACCACGTTTTATTTTTACAAGATGAAACCCACAACGAAAGCATACAAGCCAATATTTATAAGCCGCTCTCCACTCTAAGGCATCTCAAGATCATTCTCAAGATATATCTCATAGTTGAGAGCGCTTAACAAATATAAGCTTTAAAGACAAAAGTCATTCACCAATATCACGATGGATGAAAGAATCGTTACGTAACTGTTTTATATCCGTCACAAAATGTAAAATGGAGTTTAAACTTTATACTCTCTTTTTCTACCAACTCACGTTAAAAGTTAACATAACCATGGGAAGCGTTCAGATATTACAGCAATAACTAAAGCAGAGTTTTGTGGGCAAAGTTCACGTAGCATAAAATATATATACTTATTCCTAATCTATATATATAAAACGACATATACTGACTGACTGAGGTAAGACGCACGCACAGCCGTAACCGCTGTGCGTAGAAACGTGAAATTTGGACAGATGTTCATTTTCATAATCTGGACATCCACTAAAAAAGGATTTTAAAAATTTTAACCCTAAAGGGATGAAATTGGGGTTGAAAGTTTGTATGGAAAAAAAATTTAATCGGCACCGATTTTAATAAAATTTAAAATTCAGACTTTTAAAAATATTTCATTGAATACGTGTTTCATGTTTTTTTAGAATTCGCCCCCTAAGGATTCAAATAAGGGGTTGCAACTTTATATGGAAAAATCTTTAAATCGCCATCAATTTTTATAAAAAATAAATTCAGATTGTTAAGAATATTTTATTGAACACGTGTTTCGTGGTTTTTTTTTTAGAAATTAAGGGTGCAAATAGCGGGCGAAGCTGCGCGTGCCCACTAGTATACTATATATCGCTATCATGGCACAGTTGGTACGTTGGCACATGTCTGAATAATAAAATAGTTGTGACTTCAAATTCATTTGGAGGGACATCCGGTACCTCTAATATACCTAGGTTTTAAGTCAGGTTTGTTTGTATAAGAATAATTATAAAAACTCTTTATGCAAATGAAATCT
Source organism: Heliconius erato x Heliconius himera (assembly GCA_013421005.1). Lineage (NCBI taxonomy): Eukaryota > Metazoa > Arthropoda > Insecta > Lepidoptera > Nymphalidae > Heliconius > Heliconius erato x Heliconius himera. The sequence goes on along the minus strand of JAATLQ010038058.1, from coordinate 73,232 downwards.
GTTTGTAAAATTAAAAATTGAAGAGGAGATTTGCTCTAAGATATTCATGGAACGTTTCACAATGTTAAATGTTTTTGCTGATTAATTCAATTCGGCGTTTGTAAGCTTTGGATCGAATTTCTAGATAGTTTGTTGAACGAATAAAAGGTTTTTTTTTTACTTTACGATGTTTCCCACAGATAACAAGGTAGGCAGAGGGAACCTAGTGTTAAGGCAGTCTGTTCCCCACTTTGCGATGAATTCCGGAAATATCGCGTGTTATGCGGCGGAACTCATTTATATGATGACAAAATAAATTAGGTAGATAGCTTAAAGGCACGGACGGATTGATGTTTATTTTCAATAGTTTAATTAATTTCTTTTGTTTTTACATAGTTAATATATTTTATTCATAAATATGTAAATTTTTAAGTTCTCACAATGAAATATAATATATTTAATCTGTAAATAAATAAAATAAATAAATTAGCTTCACGCTGAAGGCATTGCGTGTTGAGTGGCAGAACTCACCGCCGCGCTTAGCCTCGACACCAGAGCGAAGAAATGGAAATATAAATTTAAGTAAATATTTCATCTCCTCGAGTGGGGATCGAACCCACAACCAGTCGGTTTTACAGTCACACTTCGTGCAGCTGCGCCACGACTTTCCTCATATTATTATCATCATTATAATTAAAAAAAAAACAAATCTCGAATTACTCAACGGGTTCGCAAAGCACGCTCTTCTTATTAATTTCTTTGAAAGCTCGTTGAAGTTCCACTTCTGATAGCGTGATATGGCGCAGTATAATGGAGGGTCTCGGCTATCGATAGCATCGCTTCCGCCGGAAAGCCAACCAGCCATCTGTTAACTAACAGAAAATTTTAACCGAAACTTTTTGAAACGAACCGCCCACATTTTGTATCGAGATTTATGATACGTACAGCCAGAACGAATTCTGTCAAAATGTCTGTCCTTTTATAGCTATGATATAGTTATTTAAAAGTTTTGTTCAATAATATTTTTATGTTCAAGTATTTTCCGAGGCCAGTCGTGGCACAGGGGCACAAGCGTCTGACTGTAAACACGGAGGGTTGTGGGTTCTATTCGCACTCTAGGAAAAGAAATATTTACTATTTTCATTTTTTTAGTTCTGGTATCGAAGCAAAGCGTGGTGACGAGCACTGCCACTCAACTCAGTAGTGGAAAGTTGAGAGCGAAGTGACTTAACACTAGGCTCCCTCTGTTAACCCTGCTACATGCGGGATACAGCGTGATACTAAAACAAAAGGAATCTTCCGCATTAGGAGTACACAGACTCATTCCATATTTTTTTGTAATCATTATTGATAAAATTACTAAAAATAATCCATTTTAATAAATATTTGTTTTCAATAGTTTACTCTGACTATCTGTCACGCATATCTGAAACTACTGAACGTCACGAAACTCACATAAAGTTACATGGTGACGACTTTTATAATTTAAATGTTAATATTTTTCGAAATAGTATCTGAAGCTGCACTTTGTTTAGTAAAAGACTCGAAATATTGTTTGTATTTAAATCAGCTTCACGCTGTATCCCGCACACAGAAGGGTAGGCAGAGGGAACATAGTGTTAAGTGTTAACACTCCGTTCCCCATTTTGTGGCGAATTCTGGAGGCATTGCGTGTTGAGTGGCAGTACTCAACGCCGCGCTTTGCACCAGAGCGAAGAAATGGAAATATAAATTTAAGTAAATATTTCATCTCTTCGAGTGGGGATCGAACCAGTCCAGTCGTGCCCCTGCGCCACGACTGGACTGGTTTGTATTTGTAATTTAATATAGTTATTTATAGTATAAAACGTAAATATAATACCTATAACTATACTACGTACATGTATGAACATTTTTGTTTTGCCACGAAGATGTTTGTCGCGAAGTACTGTGTTCCCTTTGAGTATATAAATAATTCAGCAAGCGCCTGTGTAAGCACATTCTAAGGCTTTGTAGGCATTTTTAGGGTTCCGTGCCTTTTATGGAAAAAAGAAACGATTATAAGATAATTTTGTTGTCCATCTGTCTGTCTGTCTGTTAAGAGAATTTATATACTCAAGTTTCCGTTCCTTGATATCCTGAAAAAATCTTATTTCTACATTTACTTAAAAAAAAGATACGGCAGCTTATATCGCAATAATCATGTATTTCGACACTCTAAAGGGAATCAAAATTAATAGGGTACTTTCGTTTGACCTAGAATTATAAAATTTGGCAGCTAGCTGCCTGCTATTTGTGGTTAAATCCTAAAAAAATATAGCCTTAAAAAGGGGGAAAAAATGTTTTAAAATCGCTAGTTCAAGTAAAGTATCAGATAAAGGTGTTCTGGCTAAGCTACGCTTGAATTTCAGGTAAAGCTAGAGACCTCCAATTTTTGTACGGCACCCTCCGTGGGCGATCCCGACTAGTTCTTGTCCAGTCCGAAAATAAATCGTTCATTCAACATGATTACTTTACATTATTTACTCAAATAACAGTTTCTGAATAATTCACATTAAATATTAAACATAAACAAGATATACAAATGATATCTATTGTAGATGTTGTCCTAATATTAAGGGATGTACATACATACATGTATTGTATGTATCATACGCCGCAGGGAAATCAGAAACTTCAAATACACTCAAGAAACTTTGTTTCACTTATACTAACTGACCAATATAGATACTAAATACGTAAATTGCTCTTTAAAATGGAACTATTGTTAAGTATGTACATACTTGTGAAAATAATAATTCAAGATACTCGTATATTAATAAAAAATAATTCATTTTCTCAAATGAAACTCGAACCCACAACAGTCATGTTACTAGCCAGACGCTTGTGCCACTGCGCCACGACATCTGAGTGTTTGATTATTTTAACGCAAATTTCTGAAACTACTAAAAGAATTATAATGAGTTTTATGTTGTTTTAAGCCTGCGCGGTAATATTTTAACGACTGGAAACTTATATATGTTATCAAAATAGACATGCTACGAGTAGAACATTTTTTATTCAGTTTTATCCCTCATATAGCAAGAGCAGGCAGAGGGAACCCAGTATTAAGGCACTCCCTCCCTGTTCTCCACCTATTGGACCACCGGAGTAAGTGGCGGAACTCGAGTACATGAGTATAACATTTTCATAATATTTTCCATAAAGAAAAAAACGTCACACACTAAGCTTCTAAGATTAAATTCGATATATATGTACTAGTATGTATAAAAACATATACATAAGAATATAAAACTAGGGAAGTATTTCACTATTTGACTCGCTGTGTCGATCGAGAACAAGAAATATGATTCTTTGATCTCGTCACGTTCTGTTAATAATGTGATGTCAAAATAATCACTTCGTCATGATCTTTTTATATTCATGTTCTAATTTATTTATTTTATATCCTTATGTACTTATAAAATGTTATATTCATTCATTTTTTTTTCAGCTTCGCGCTGTATCCCTCGTTACACAGGGTAGACAAACGGAGTAGTGCTAGGATATCTCGCTCCATATTTTTCGTTTAATTCTGGAGGCACTGAGTATTGAGTAGCGGAACTCAACGCCGTGATTACCTCGACGCCAGACCGAAGAACTGAAAATATTAATAGTTTTAATAGATCTTCTATTATTTTAGAATTTATTAGAAAATTCACTTAGAATTAATTTTAACAAAAAAAAATCGACTTCAAACAAAAAACTTAAAAGTAAAAAATAAATTTACTTAACATAAAGTAAAACGTAAAAATCAAAGTAGATTTTGTTAAACAAAAATTATAAAAGAAAGCCTAAGCCTGTTTGTCTTACTTGGAAGAACTCTCAAACGAGTAGGTAGTGATTGTCCTATATATAAAACTTCAATCTTATTAAGGTTATTATTTTTGAACAAAATAATATTTTGGCGTATTGACAAGAACATACATAAAACATATTCGGGCGAATTGGAAACCTTTCTCCTTTGAAGTCGGTTGAAAATGAGAACATTTTCTCTTTTTGAAGATATGTTAAAAGAAATGCAATGATAAGAAATCTCACTTCAAACCGTGGGTCGCCAATTTTAACTTCCTTTCTTTGTAACTATTACAATATAATTATATTTTTTACCAAAAAAAACACAAATTGTTCAGTTTCAATCGGATCTCATAAACAGAACCTAACCAAATTCAAAAATAGTTTAGTAAACTATTCTTGAAGTAAATCCTTTCAAATAAAAAAAAATCATCGGAATCGGTTGGCGTGATATTGAGTTATTCGTCCATTTGTCGCGCACATACCTAATGGAAATGTCAGCCTTATGTGATGTTAACCAAATTAAAATAAAATGGGACTATACAAGAAACATTAGCTTTCAAATAAAAAAAAACAGAATCATCAAAATCGGTTCACATATTCAAAAGTTCTGAGGTAACAGACATAAAAACAAAAAAAATCAGTCAAAATGATAACCTCCTTTTCATACAGAAGTCGGTTAAAAAGATAACCTGAAAGTTATTTCTAATAATAATTCACAATCCACAACAGCTTCAACATTAACAACAGCACGGTTTCATATGGAACCAGAACTAATTAGATTAGCGGTCAACAACACAATGGCTATATCAGATGCATACATAGAGAGCGAGCTTTGGCAAGCTGTAACCAACTCTAATTTCAACAAAATAAAGCATATTATAGAATGAATTGTATAAATTCAATAACTTGTGTTGTACTACAATGTCAATTTAGATTGATTTAGATGGATTTTATCTAAAAATAATGGCCATATAGCAATATTTTTAATGTTGTAATTGAATATTTAAATTGTTGTATGTTGTTTTTGATATGTTTTGCAGAAGTAAATATATTATGTGAGGGTTCTTCTAGGTTCAGTTATAAATATAATTCTTATATTTACTACTGTAAAATCAACTGGTTGTGGGTTTGGTCCCCACTCGAGGAAATGAAATATTTATTTTACCTTTATATTTTCATTTCTTCGTTTTGGTGTCGAGGCAAAGAGCGGCGTTGATTTCCGCCACTCAACATGAAATGCCTACTGAACTTGGCGGAAAGTGGGAAACGGAGTGTCTTAATACTAGGTTTCCTCTGCCTACCCTTCTTTTTAATTTAAAATCTGATAACTCAACAGACATGTGATCTCGTATCCATATAATAATTATTGTTTTAAATTATATCATTTTTATATATTAACAGTAAACGTAAGGCTAATAAATTATGCCTAAGCATTTTTTTAAATTGTCTTTTCTGTAAATAAAACGTTAAAGAGCGTCTATAATATTATATTGATTAAAATCTATAACTTAACAATTCTACTGTATAAAATTTATCATAATTTAAAATACATTTCAGCTTGCAAACCAACAAAGCTCTCACAGCTTATACACTGCAGTAATCAATATCACAGATAGTATATCATTCTATCTAACTATATATTGAATCTTCATCATTTCACTGTCTATATATGAAAAAAAAATCTATTGAAAAAAAGTACTTTATAACCTGTGACAGTATCGGAGTGCTTTTTCATATGAAACATAGCGAGTTCATAAATAAATCGCAACAGATGCTTTTTAGCTTTGGATTTTATCTGATTTTAAATATTCAAACCGTACATTTCAATATTTTGTGACATAAAAATCACTTGATTATTGTTAAAAAAACACTCAGGACTTAAAGGTAAAAAAGACCTATTTAGGTTTTCATAATAGGAAGGTCTTATATACTTTAAATAGTAAGATATTAGAACAAGTGAATGAAGTGGTATACTTGGGAAGTATGTTCAGTAGAGATGGAAGATACGAGATGGATGTGGAAAGGCGTATTGCTGCCGGTAACAGGGTTAACGGAGCCTTAGCTGCATTGATGAGACGGCGAAACATCAGCACAGCTGCGCGTTTGGCCGTACACAATGCAGTTTTGGTACCGACTCTGTTATACGGCACCGAAACGTGGGTATTACAGAAGAAGAATGAAAGAAAGATGAATGCTGTGGAGATGCGATCTCTTCGTAGGATATGAGCGATTCGTAGGAGTCAGCTTAGCTGATCGAATCCGCAATGAAGAGGTACTAGCGAGGATGTCACGGTGAGAATGAAGAAGAAGGTGCTCAGCTGGTTTGGGCACGTCGAACGAATGAGTGATGAAAGAATGGCAAAAAAGATTTATGATGGAAAACTGAGCGGTAAGAGAGGTAGGAGGAGACCTCGGTTGACCTTCGAAAACACAGTATCAAAGATACTGGAGGAAGGTCACGTAAAAAGCATGAGGACCCCCCGAAGGGCATGTATGAAGAGGTTGATGACAGTGGACGAGGCGAAAGAGGTATGTAGAGATCGTAGCGTTTGGCGCTCCTTTCTCTCTGACTACCCCGCAAGGGATAAAGCGTGAAGCTAAGTTAAGTTAAGTTATATACTTTAAAAAAATGAATAGACAACCATTTAAATACCATACAGGATAATATAATAGCCATTCCATGTTTTTTTTTCAGCTTCACGCTGAATCCCGCATACAGCAGAATAAACAGAGGGAGCCTAGTGCTAAGATAGTCCACTGCCCACTTTCCACCGAATTCTGGAGATGTGTGTTGAGTGGCGGAAGTCAATGCCGCGCTTTGCCTCGACGCCAGCAAAGAAATCTTCATTAAATATTTAATTTCCTCGAGTGGGAATCGAACTCATAACTGTGTTTACAATCACTCAATCATATTTCGTTATCCTGTATTATACATTTAGAAAGCCACCTAAAAGAATATTTTGATATAAATTACATTCATACATTATAATACTAAGGCTGTGTGCTTAACATCTAAACCATAAGAGATAAGAACAAGAACAAAGAACTTATATTTACATAAGAAAAGTCTCAAACTCTTCCAATACCAACGCTATAATTTGAATGTTTGAAAGGAGGTAATCCAGAGGGAATGTGCCTCACTTATCCTTTTGAAGATTTCCAAAAGCATGTTCAGTTTTAACAAATCTTTCTCGTTATATCTTTTTTTTTTTGGTTAAATATTAGTGATAATTTTTAAAGCTTTTCCTGCAAAAATATATAAATATTGTTCGTTTAAATTTTAATATATATATTATTAAAACTATTTTATTTATATTGTGATTGATACATGTTCAAAAAAATTATTGAAAGTAATAAATTTAGCATATTTCTAGCATTTATATGTATTTTATTCAATTTATATTTGAGGCCAGTCGTATCATCATCGTCGCAGCGGCACAATGTGTGACTGTAAAACCGACTGGTTGTGGGTTCGATCCCCACTCGAGAAGATGAAATATTTACATAAATTTATATTTCCATTCTTCGGTGTCGAGGCTAAGCGCGGCGTTGAGTTCTGCCACTCAACACGCAATGCCTCCAGAATTCGACAGAAAGTGAGGGGCGGAGTGTCTTAACACTAAGTTCCCCCTGCCTACCCTGCTGTGTGCGGGATAAAGCGTGAAGCTGATTTATTTATTTTTTATTTTAAATTCAAAGAAATTTGAAAATTATTTTATTTTTAGTATGCCTATTAACTACATTTGCCTAGGAAGACAGAGAGATAATATTCATTTTCGAGATCACGATTTATACCAAAAAAAGGAAATATTCCACAATTTTACAATTAGAACTCGGTATAATACGATTGAAACTTATATATTAACAATCAATATCCTTTTGAAAACTTTTTTATAGCTTCACGCTGTATCTGACACACAGCATGCTAGGCATAGGGAACCTAGGAACCTAATATTACGACACTTCATCCCATTAAGATTCTTCTATTCTGTACATTCTGCCGAATTCTGGAGGCGCTGCGTGCTGAGTGACGGAACACAACGCCGCGCTTTGCCTTGTTACTTTGGGGAAGAAACATAAATATTTTCAAAACTTTTAGTATCATTAAAACTGTTTTTTAATAGATTACGACAATTAAAATAATACCCATTTCTATATACATCGCAAGGCCTACGATTCATAATTACAACGTCCATAAACTAGAAATGATGGCGGTATTACGATGATATTAATGCGATACAGTGTCGTTACTTACGAATTTACGAGGCGATCTCACGAATTAGGCGTGCAGTTTATATTAAGATGTGGTTGCTGAGAAATATGTGTTTAGGTATAGTTTGGTGAAAATATAATAAACCAATGTAGTGTTGAGGCCATCGTGGTGCAGGCACGCGATGGTTGTGGGTTCGATCCTTACGTTAGGGAATGAATTATTATTTAGTAATATTTTCATTTCTTCCCTTTGGCATCAAGGCAATAACTTTGAGGTCCTTCACTCAACATGTAATGCCGGCAAAAATCGGCAGAAAGTATGGAACGGAGTGTCTTAGCACTAAGTTCCCTCTGCCTACCCCGCTGTGTGCGGGATACAGCGTGAAGCTGATTTATTTTTTTTTTTATTTTACTGTACTTTTCAATCAATTATTAGGCAGAGAATGGGGAAAATAATGTATTAACACTATGTTTCCTCTGCCTACCCTGATTTCCTTAGGAGCTCAAAGAAATTTCAATTTTCGATTTTCAAGACTGAATAGAGAGAATATGTATAAGGTTAAACCATTTTACTAAAAAGAGAAAAACGCGGCGGTCTATCAGTATAAAAAAAAAATATAGGTAATATATATTTAATGTCATACACCTACTATTGATGTTATATAGCCACTCCAAATATACATAAGCTTAAAGCAAACAATGAGAGCTTCACTTTTGTATAAAAAAATAACAGGGAATAAAAACGGGAAAAAATTATATTCTACTATTTTTAAAACCCATTTGACTGGTTTCAATGAAACTTAATTTGAATTCATTTTCATTTTATCAACGATCATTTTTTTTAGCTTCACATTGTATATAGCCTAAAGCAGGATATGCAGATGGAACATAGTGTTAAGACACTTCGTTTCCCACTTGCCGCCGTATTTGCTCGGCATTGCGTATTGAGTGCAGGAACTCAACGTCGCGCTTTGCCTCGACAACAGAGCAAAGAATATATAATTATTAATTTCCCCGAATGGGCATCGAACCCACAACCGTCACGCTCTGCAACCACTGCAGAACGACAGCCTCAATCAATCAACTATTTGTCGAAAACTTTTAAATTTTAAAACTCATAATATTAACACGATGGAAGGCATTAATAGGCTTTATAAATATTACGGCACATAAAAACAAATTTGGCTTTAAAACTATACGGAGCTCTCATTAACTATAATAAATGACATAATTATGGAAAATAACAGTTTAAGTGATCAAATCGATTGGCGTTTTCCATACTGCCTTTTCCCATTACACTTGCTTATATTAACTTATTCGATTAAAAAGCGACGGACGATTCAAGCCAGAGCACAAAGTGTGATTATAAAAGCGACAGGTCGTAAGTTCGATTGCCAATCGAGAAAAATAAATATTAATATTTACTTTCTTCTTTCTGGTATCGAGGCAATGCGCGGCGTTTAGTTCCGTTACCTAACGGGCAATGCCTCCAGAAATCAGCGGAAAATTAGAGACGTTGTGTCTTAACATTAGGTTCCCACTGCCTACCCAGCTACATGCGGGATACAGCGTGAAACTGAAAAATATATTTACATATGTATTTAGGTTTACCAAATAACAATAATGTAGTACAGAAATAATATATACAGACGACGATAATAGGTATTGAAATGACAACCAGGTCATTAATGCGACAGTACCGGGGATCAGGTCAAATGGAGACGCTACGATCAAATGGATTTTGTGGTAAGTGCTTTGTTCATTCGATATTGGCATAGTTTAGGAATGTTCACTAAATGTTGTGTAGACTTTAGCAGAGTTAGAAGAGATCTTTTCTTACATTTTTAGGGTTCCTTACGTTCCGTAAAGAGGAAAACGGAACCTTTATAAGATCACTTTGTTGTCCATTTATTCGTCTGTCAAGTGTCTATTTATCTCAAAATCGCGTGGACGTATGAAGTTGAAATTAATATTTAGGTCTACGGTCGCTAAGCTAACGCAATCAAAAGATACGATTTTTTCATTTTACATTCAATATTGGCATAGTTCAGGAATGAACTAAATATGTTATGTAAGCATTAGAGAGTAAGAGCGAGATGTTTTTCTTATAAATTTTATATTTTTTGCCTACGCAGTCAATCAGTTTATAGTCAATAACTAATCACATAAAAAACTAAAGACGTATCAAACGTAAACCCATATTTACTAATAAATAAAATATTCCTTAAAGTAATGTATGTAAAGGAATATTAAGTAATCAAAGGATGTATTAGTTAAGGGTAAGAAGAGAAAGACAAAAGAAATTACAATATAAATTCTGTTTTATTTATACTTTTAATGTGTTTATTTTTAATAAAATAAGATTAAAACGATCTTTTTCCTATTGGTATATTTATATTTACTTAATTATTTTTATACTTATAAATTTTAAATACTCCAGTTTTTACCTGCCTAGAACCATAGAGCCGTAGTTCTAAAACTTTGAATGAAATTCATCACCATAAAACTAAAGAATCATAAACTTAATCTGTAAGTTTCAGTTCAAAGTGCCGTACATTGTTTCCGTTCTAGATAGAAGAACTTTTTACTTTGAAGGTAACTTGCATTTAGAAATACTTGCGAAAAGCTATTTTTGTTATAAATAAAAAAATATCATGAATTTAGTGATAAAAATTATAAATTTCATGTTAACATACTTATAAAATAGTCGTACAATTCTTAAATGAATATTAATAACATAATCAAATTTATTAATTATTATCAGCTATCTATAGTAGCCAATTGTAGAAAACGCTGACGTTGCATTGTAACAGAACAGAACACTGCAACAGAATTATCTTAATAGGAACGTGGTATCTTAATACTAGGTTTCCAGGTTCCCTCTGCTCTGTGCGGGATAAAGTGGAAAAAAATGAAGAATGAAAATTAAAAAATTAACTTCACGCAGTATCCCGCACAAAGCAGGGTAGGCAGAGGGAACCTAGTGTTAAGACACTCCGTTTCCCACTTTCCGCCGAGTTCTGAAGGCATTGCATGTTAACTGGCGGAACTCAACTAACTCAACTAAATAAATATTTCATATCCTCGAGTGGGGATCGAACCCACAACCAGTCGATTTTGCAGTCACACTTTGTGCCCCTGCGCCACGACTGGCCACAAAAAAAATGTTTCAAATATTTATTATTATACTTTTTCAACATTCCAATAAAAACAAATCGACATTTCAGCATTAAAAAGTAATAGGCAATTTTGATTTCCGTTTCTCATCAGCATCAAGTTATACCTCCATCTAATTTTTACGACAGGCAATTACCAATCAGAATGGATTTATCGCGAATGGGTCCTCACCCATAATGATATATTTATCTAAAATTCACAAAAAAATCTCGTCCAGGCCTAATCCAATAAAATCTCCCAAATCAAAACTCTTAATATTCATGTGAGAGAGGAAAATATGTTTTTATTGCGTTATTTTTTTTTTATTTTTTTTATTGGTTGAGAGTAATTTTGTAAGGGACATTGATAATTTTATGAGTTTTTTATTAATTATATGTTATAATGAAACATATATTAATCGCAATCCTTAAAAGAATTGATCGTTATCTTGCCAGTCGTGGCGCAGGGGTACGAACTGTAAATAAATCGCGACTGGTTGTGGGCTCGATCCACACTCGATGAAATTAAATATTTATTTAAATTTATATTTTCATTTCTTCGCTCTGTTGTCGGGACAAAACGCGGCGTAGAGTTACGCCACTCAACACGCAATGCCTCCAAAATTCGGTGGTAAGTAGGAAACGGAATGTCTTAACACTAGGTTCCCCCTCAAATTACTCTTGTTTAATATACAAAATGATTTACATATGGATATTTTCAAAGACTAAAATTTTTATAACAAATTTTACTTATGTATAATTTTACTACAAATAAAATATTTATGATGTAATAGGTGTAATATTATTAACAATATTATAATTAAACCTCCTCAATCTCTACCAGACATAAAAAATAACATTTGAGAAACACTGGCAGTACAACCAACAAATTAAAAAGAAAAACCTCGAAACTTACCATTCCATTTTTGAAAGCTTCGAATAAAGCAGAACAATAAATACTATTTCCGAATCCGTTTCCAGAGAGTTCATTTGAGAATTTCAAAAAACAGAAATAAAATAAAATGTTAGCTAGAAGTCGAGAGTTGGCGTACAAATTATAAATTAATTAACAGTAAGAGGCCGGGCTCGAACAATTACTTAAAGATTTCTCGACTACGATTCCCGCCCGGGCTCGTTGCCAAGTCCAGGCGGACGCCCATTTTAATAATTATGACTTATTTCATTAAACCCCATACAGAATGCACCATTTGTACCTTATTACTAAGTTATTAATTAACTTCCTACGTTATATTATTGTATTTGTGGTTAGGTTTATTGGTGTGGCTGAAAAGAATACAAGACAATAGGATATGTGATTAACTGTAATCTTCATCCATTTTACCGGCCACGAGGTAAAACGCGGCGTTGAGTTCCACCACTCGTCACGCAATGCCTAGAGTTCGGCGGAAAGTGGTGAGCAAAAGTGTCTTAATGAGAACGAAGTGTCTTAAGTTTTAACATAAGGTTTTCGTGTTCCCTCTGCCTACTGTAGCTGCTGTGAACAAACACACGCTAACAAAGAATAAAAATATAATAAAATATAATAAATATTTATTTATAAATATTGAGGTCATTCGTGGCGCAGGGGCACAGTGTTACTATAGTGTTGTAAAATCGTCTGGTTGTGGGTTCGGTACCCCCACTCGAGGAAATGAAATATTTATTTACATTTATATTTTCATTTCCTCGCTCTGATGTCAAAGCAAAGTACGGTGCTGAGTTTCGCCACTCAACAATCAATGCCTGCAGAATTTGGCAGAAAGTGGGAAACGGAGTGTCTTAACACTAGGTTCCCTCTGCCTACCTTGCTATGTGCGAGATACAGCGTGAAGCTAATAAAAAAATAAAAAATTAATATTAAATGTAAGTAACAAAAGGCAATGCTATAATATCATAAACATCAGCACTTATTGCTTGTCAATAACTTCGCTGGTCAACAAGAGGGCTAGCGCTATTGACGCATTCGATTAGGATAATCTCACATCTACGAAACGTAATATTTCCATGTGAATAAACAAGCTTATTCCATTTATTATTAATATTAACCGAATTATACCCTTTAATGCTATTTTATTGTATTATTTTGGTCTTTTTTAGTTTCACGTTGTATCCATACGGGATAGGCACAGGGAACCGTTAATAGTGTTAAGACACTCAGTTCCCCACTTTCTGCCAAATTCTCGAGGCATTGCGTGTTGAGTGGCAGAACTCAACGCCGCGCTTTGCCTCGACAGCAGAGCGAAGAAATGGAAATATAAATTTAAATAAATATTTCATCTCCTCGAATGGGGATCGAATCCACAACCAGTCGGTTTTACAGTCACACTGTGTGCCCCTGCGCCAAGACTGGCATCTATATAAAATGTAATATTTATAAAAACTATTATAAAAACATATTAATTAAAATCGAACAACAAACATTTACAACAATCAAATATCAACAATCAAAAAAAAGTTACACTTTAAATATTATACGTTTAATAAAAAATCTAACAGAAAATTATTTAAAAAAGAAACATTGTACCCAGTTCATGTCTATTTAACAGGCCTTTAAAAGAAAAGAAAGGGAAAGTAGGTCAAGTACGTCTCCGACCCGGACTAAATTGCCTCACATCATCAAGACTACATGATAATATCCAGTCACAACGAATCATTAAAACGCTACGTGTCCCTGGTGAGATAAGTGATAAAATTACCATTTTGGAACCTTCTTTGCAATTAAAATTGGTAATTTCAATTTTCAATTTTATTTTTTCAAATAATTGAAATCTACTAGCTAGTGAGGTTTTTATTATTCTTACATTACGAATATGTTTTAAGTAGGGTATATTTGTAAATAAACCTGAATATAAATATATATAAGTGATTAAAAAATCTTTGATTATTTTTTCAGTGTCACCATGTATTCCGCATATAAAAGGATAGGCATAGGTAAGATAGTGTTCAGACACTATGTTCCCCAGTTTTCGGGTAGTTTTTCGAGGCATTACGTGTTGAGCGGCGAAACTCAACGCAGCGCTTTGCCTCGACAGCAGAGCAATGAAACGAAAATATGAACAGACAATAATTCACAGTACAACACAGTATCAAAGATACTGGAGGAAGGTCACGTATAAAGCATGAGGATCCCCCGAAGGGCATGTATGAAGAGGTAGAGACCGTAGCGCTTGGCACTCCATTCTCTCTGTCTACCCCGCTAGGGATAAAGCTTGAAGCTAAAGTAAAGTAAGTATAATTTATTTCCTTGAGTGGGGATCGAACCGACAACCGTCGCGTTACAGTAACACTCTTTTGCCCCTGCGCTACGACAGACTCGGTGTCCTATCTTATGTAACATTTAACCTAAATTGCAGCAATCTATATATATAAAAGGACATGTACCTGACTGACTGAGGTAAGACGCACGCACAGCCGTAACCGCTGTGCGTAGAAACGTGAAATATTTATTTTCATAATCTGGACATCCACTAAGAAGGGATTTTTAAAAATTTTAACCCTAAAGGGGTGAAATAGGTGTTGAAAGTTTGTATGGATTTTTTTTTAAATCGGCACCGATTTTTATAAAATTTGAAATTCAGACTCTTAAAAATATTTCATTGAACACGTGTTTCATGGTTTTTAGAATTCACCCTCTAAGGGTGCAAATAAGTGGTTGAAAGTTTGCATGGAAAAATCTTTAAATCATCACCGATTTTTATAAAAAAAATAATTCAGAATGTTAAAAGTATTTTATTGAATACGTGTTTCGTGTTTTTTTAGAATTCACCCCTAAGGGTGCAAATAAGCAGGCGAAGCTGCGCGCGCTCACTTGTATAATATATAACCAATCCATATTACACCCAATCGGAGGACGTGAACCAGAAACGAGACGTGCGATCTAAAAGCACATTACAGCTCTTTACAACGTCCTCTTTCCTGTTTTATTTGCACATTGTTCGTTTATTCAAAGAATAAAGCTTTAGTGTCGTAAAAGTGTTCGAGTTCTAGAGCACGGTCGCTTTGAAAAGTGTGAAGGAATTCTATTCTATCGCCCTGCATCTCTATTTAGTGAGAGAGAGAATGTGGAAAGGCCGTCACGGGTTTAATTTTTATTCTTTTTTTTTGAATATATAGACTATTGGATACGACATGTGAATGTTTTGATTCGATATGAGTATTATTTCTTATTGCAACAAATGACATTAAAATCAGATCAGTTTCGCGTTGGAATCCGCACACAGCAAGGTGGGCAGAGGGAACTAGTGAAGACACTCCGTTCTGCACTTTCCGCCGAGTTTTGAGGCATTTTGTGTGCTAAGTGGCGGAACTCAACGCCTGACTTTTGCCTCAGTGCCAGAACGAAGAAATGCAAATATTAATTAATGAATTACTTAATAGTAATCATAGAATGAGGAACGAACCCACAACACCGTTGTTTTCCTGCGCCACAACGGCCTCTGTAACAGATAGGTTAGACGAAATACCTAAAAGATAGCTTAAGTACTTATTAACAATCCATCAGTCTAGTCGTGGTGCAGGGACAGAAATTACATATTTAATATTTATATTCCGTTGCCCTGGTAACGCGGCAATGCGCGGCGTTGAGTTTCACCACCCACCACGCAATGCCTCCAGAATTCTGCGAAAAGTGGGAAACAGGAAACATAGTATCTTAACACTAGGTTCCCCTTTACCTACTCTGCGCCATTGTATATAACACAAAATATATATTTTATGTTGCTAGAAAAACTGTATAAATTTCAACTCTTAATTTCATGTTAGATATAAATTGAGCTGAATAAAGAATATAACAGTAGACGTTTCTATTCTTTTAAACATTACGAACTTAGTTATTACTTTTAAAATTTCAGTCAGTCAGTTTTACAGTCATTTGTATTTTAAAGCTTTTTGTCTCAGAATTTAAAATATTTAGTAAATTTAGAAATAAATTTAAACTTTTCGTTGTAATATTTAATTAAAATCTTTCTAAACATTGAAACGTTTAAGATATGGATACTTTGAAAGCAATGAAATCTGCTGTTCACAGCGATTATACTGGAATTTTGGTATAAGAATATCTTTTTTTGGTAATTTATTTAAAATTTTACTTTTATACCGTCGTTTATCATGATAAATAGTATAAGTAATAGTTATAAAACCTAATAAAGACAAACAAACAGCTTTACACTGTATCCCGCACACAGCGGTAATAGCAATAAATTAATATTAAATCAGATTCACTAATTTAATATTAATTAATTTATTTATTTTTTATTTCTAAAAGTTATTGATCATAAGAAATTAGCTGTAATACACGTGTCTTTTCGCAGCTACACTTTGTTTCCTTTTTTTATCAGCTTCACGCTGTATTCCGCATATGAGAAAGTAGCGCGCGAGAGGGAGTCTTGTGTTAAGACACTCCGCTCTCCACTTTTTGCCGAATTCTTGAAGCATTACATGTTTGGCGGAACTCCGCCGCGTTTTGACACGACACCGGAGCAAATATTAAATATTTCATTTCCTCCAGTGAGGAACCCACAAACTGTCTCTTTTCCAGACACACGCTTGTGCCACTGCGCCACTACTGGCTTTATTTTCCAGAACAGACAATAGACACATTATATGTTATCTAATATCACTTCATAAACAGCCAATATGTAGCATATAAATGAATTGATTTATGTTCACAATCAAATACAAGAATCAACCGTTTCAGTCAAGTCAATGATTTATGTCAAACATTTGACTAACAATCTGTAGTTTTTAACAGCGGCAGTCACTTTTGATGAATGGCAATTCGTTTTGACTCTGAAAATTACTTGCAAAAATATTAACCAGCTATAAATTGCTTAAATTATACCCTTTTTTTCAGCTTCACGCTGTATCCCTCATACAGCAGGGTAGTCAAAGAGAACCTAATGTTAAGACACTCCGTTCCGCTCTTTCTTTGGGATCGCACCCACAACCGTCGCGTTAATCACACACTTGTGCCTCTGCGCCACGAGGGCCTCTATTTATTTATTTATTTATTTTATTAATTTTAATGCAAAACATTTTATAAGGATAAGCTTCCCTTTTATAGTATAATAGAAGTATATTTATTATTCGTAAATATAAAATAAACACTTAAAAATCATAAATGTAAAATTTAAAATTCGAAATACGTACAAGAAGACCTAGATAAAAAGGTGTCTAGTGTTAAAATGACGTTGTGAGTACTCAGTGAGTACGGCTTCGTAAAAACTAATTACCTACCCTTATTAAACGTGACCCGCACATGACCCAAGTAAACTTTAAAAATTTCGACGTAGCTTGATGACAACGTATGGCCTAGCGGTCAAAGCGCCTGGTCGGTTTCCAGGAGGCTCGGGTCCGAGTCCCACTACGTTAAAAATTTTATATGTTTTCTAAAATAAGTATTTTCCTTTCCTAAGTGTGGAATAATACTTTAAAAATGTTAAAAATATTAAAATACATATTGTTGTATCTTTCATTATATTTTAAATTTACTAAACTTCAAAAGTTATACAATCAAAAATGATCACCCTTTTATAATATACAAAAAAATTCTATCGTTACTAATTCAATAATCTCTATAATATGAAAATATTTAAAAAAAAATCGAATTTATCGATCACTTTAGTCACCTCACTAGTCTGTTGTCATTGAAATACATATCAGAACTTATAGAATATTGGCACCTATAATGTTCGAGTGTAATCTGCAGGCCGTTAGTGCGGGGGTCACACATTCAGAATCCATAAATTCCAATATCGTAAAATATTTCGCTTTACTATCGCTGTAAAATAGTTGAATTATGGTTCAGTCATACGTATAAATGCACTTTAAAATATACAACGAGAGGTGAATATAATGGATATTTGATTATATTTTATGGTAAGAGAGAGAGAGAGAGAGAGAGAGAGTTTAACTGTTTGATAATTTCAAATGTAAAAAAATAAAGAAATCGGCTTCACGCTGTATCCCGCACACAACAGGGTAGGCAAATGGAACCTAGTGTTAGACACTCCGTTCCCCACTTTCTGCCGGATTCTGAAGGCATTGCGTGTTGAGTGGCAGAACTCAACGCCGCGCTTTGCCTCGGCACCAGAGCCAAGAAATGGAAATTTAAGTAAATATTTCATCTCCTCGAGGATCGAACCCACAACCAGTCGGTTTTAGAGTCAAACTTTGTGCCATTGCGCCACGATTGGCCTCAATATCAAATGTAACTAATATTTTATGTAAATAACGTGCTCCAGACATAGACCTAAAAGCATTTTCAATAATTCAGTTCAATACATAGATTAAGTATTATAATATGAGATCGAAACAACATTCTAGGTCAGTCGTGGCGCGGCGACACAAGCGTATCATTGTAAACGAGACAGGTTGTGGATTCGATTTCCACTTGAAGAAATGAAATATTTAGTATTTTCTTTTCATCGCTTTGTAGTCGAGATAAAGCGCAGCGTTGAGTTCCGCCACTCAACAAGCAACACCTCAAGAATTCGCCGGAAAATGGGGAAGGTTGTGTCTTAACACTAGGTTCCCTAATATTATTCCGTTATGATTTGTCTTTTTAATCGTGCTCTTACAATTTTCTTTGTGTTTACTTATAAAAGTATGCTATATTTTTGAGTTTAAATGAAAGAAATCCATTTATACGACACTAACTGATGCCAACGACTGTTTGCCGTGTGTTTGGCTTACATAAACCATAATTTTATGTTACATTTGCCATTCTTTAAGAAATAAATATTAACTGTTTAAGAAAAAATATAATGTCACCTAATGGTATGTTTTTTTATTTTTGTTTAGCTTCACCCTGGTTCCTGAGATAGCAGGGAAGGCTGAGGGAACCTGGGAACCTAGTGTTAAGATATTCCCATTAAGGCACTTTCGTCCATCACTTTCCTCTGAATTCTTGAGGCATTGTGAGTAGAGTGGCGGAACTCAACTCCGCGTTTTGTTGCCAGTCCAAGGGTATAAAAATATATTAGTATATAAGGTATTTTTTCTCTATATTCACTAAAAGCTGTGGCAAAATTTCGAGAAACGAGCTAAAACGTTATTAAATGTACATACTGTAATACATAAAAAAACCTAGTATCCAATAATAGGTTTACATATTTAATATATGTGAAAGGTCTTAAGTTCATTAATTAGATGTTTTTCAAAAGTTTTGTGGGTTATAGGAAAAAACACATTACCAAGAAATCCCGGCCTTAACAATGAAACGGCGAAACCTATCGGATACTTGAAAAGTAATTAAAACTCTTCAAACTTCATCTCTTTAGATTTCACATTAAAGAAATCCACTTCTGAGAAGTACAAAAATATAAGCCTCTAAAATTATTTTACTTGAATTTTACATAAGTTTATGAATGATTTGGATTTAATATAGCCATAATAAATATTGTGCTTAGTTTTCTTTTTCACGCTTCACGCTGTATCCCGCATGTGGTAGGGTAGGCAGAAGGAGCAGCTTGGCCAGTCGTGACGCAGGGACACGACAAGTGTGTGACTGAAACGCGACTGGTTGTGGGTTCGATCCCTACTCGAAGAAATTAAATATTTAATATTTTCATTTTCTCGCTTTGGTAACGAGACAAAGCGCGGCGTTGAGTTATGCCACTCAACAGACAATATCCCCAGAATTCAGCGGAAAGTGGGAAAAAGAAATTTCTTAACGAGAATGGAGTATCTTAACCCTAGGTTATTATATTATAAAGTAGTAGGACACTTTATTTTCTAAATCTAAATATAGTTTTATATTTTCAACATATTTAAAAAATTGCTGACATAGCTTGTAACCAAAATGTCGTGGGCGATGTCCATGGTATGGTTATCTTTTCAACTTCTTTTCTTTCGGGCTATTTGAACATCGTCTATACATACTATATAAGCTTTGAGTCATGTATAAAGAATAGGTTTAAAATAATATTGTGTACATTACATAAAAAATAATATAAAACATAACTTTTTTAAATAACATAATTTAAATATTGCAAATATTTAAAGTAAGGTACCAAAATATTTAAAATTCAGATTTATTTATATCGAACAACTTCAACAACTCTCCACGGCATTCCAATTCTACAAAGAAAAAACTACTTTGCGTTTAGCAAATTTATTCAACGACTTAACAAGTGCCATTAAAATAAGCGATATTACGTTCAACAAAGGGTAATTGCTATTTTTGGATAAAAAAGAGAGAGAGAGAGAGAGTACGGACGCTTATCTAAATTGCTGAGGCAAAGTTGCCCCGTCTTAAAAGTTGTGGCCACGATCCGTTGACCCAGAAACACGGGACACCAGAGCCAAGTTTTTCAATAAGTGGCTTTTAAAGACTTTATAGAAAATTCCTTTCAACTATGCGGACAAGTTTCTATCTAAGCCAGGGGATTCACATGTTGTAGTGAAAAAAGCCCATGTTCTTAATAAATATTATTATTATTTCAATTTAATATTAGATAACAACATAATAACTGTTTATTATCTAATAACATTTAATATTAGATAATAAACAGTTATTATGTTGACAATGTAAAATATTCGTCCGTTAAAGACAACTAACTATTTTTATAATGTAGGCAAAACACACACGAAAAATGTGACTGTAAACAAAATCTATAACCTTATAGATTCAATATATATATTTTCATTTGCTCGCTCTCGATGAAAGAGATGGTGTTAACTTCCACCACTTAACACCCCATGAGGAGAGGAAATATCTTAATGGAAACGGAGTATCCTAAAAATAGGTTCCCAGGTACGCAAAGAGAGCCTAACCTCCTATGTGCGGGATATAAAAAAAATATTTCTCTTCAATTTGAGTGGGAATCGAACCCAAAACCTATCGCGTTTACAAGTCGCACGCTTATGCCTCTGCGTCTGTATTTATTTATATGTTTATTGTTTTGTTTTTGTATAAAACAACACAATAAACATATAAACTAATAGTATATTCAGTTAAAAAGAAATAAAGTAAAATCCATTCCATATTTAAATAATCGAATAGGCGTACAAACGACAGAATAAAAATGGACAGCTTTTTTACCAACACAGGCTTTAGTTAGACAGACGTGTTGCCGCGTGAAATAACTGTCCGCAACACAAAGCTATAGTGGTTTTTTTTTCAAGTAAATGCTGAAAACAAATATAAAAATTTAGTATTTATTATATAAATAAAATAATCAAATAAATCAGCTTCACGCTGTATCCCGCACATAACAGGGTAGGCAGTGGGAACCCAGTGTTAAGACACTCCGTTCCCCACTTTCTGGAGGCATTGCGCGTTGAGTGGCAGAACTCAACGCCGCGCTCTGCCTCGACACCAAGGCGAAGAAATGGAAATATAAACTTAAATAAATATTTCATCTCCTCGAGTGGAGATCGAACCCACAACCAGTCGGTTTTACAGTCACACTTTGTGCCGCTGCGCCACGACTGGCCTCAACCTCTTATATAAATTAACAATAGATGATAAAAAGATATAAATAAAATATTGTTCTCTTTTTAGAACAAGTTCCTTTACGTTTATTGAAAGAAAAAGTATAGTGATTAGGCACTGTATTCGCTTTTTTTTCGTTCATACGTATATGATTCCTACTATATAACGATACTAAAAGATAATCTACATAAAATCGAAACGGATCAGTGTTACAGACATTAGACATGGCAGTTGTATAAGAATTGGCGTTTTATAACGTAGAAAAAATAGAACCAAAGTCAATATATATTTTTTGTCTGTTTCTTTGTTTATTTGTTTGTTTGTCTGTGTGTTCTTATCAACGTCAAAGACAGCGTTATCGATTTAACTCGAGTTTTACTATTGTATTTAGGCAAGATTCCCATAATATTTACTAATTACACATTAAACAATTAACATTTACAAATTAAAGTTTGTATTGGTTTTTTCTTTGAAATATTACACATATATATTTATATGTATATATATACATATGTATATATTATTGTTAACCGCAGAATCCAATAATACATTTAATTGAATATCGTCTCGGTTGTTATTTCAGCCCACAACCATTAAATATGTAACTGATCCACAATACTGCCGTATTATATATATATATATATATATATATATATATATATATATATATATATTTCTATTCGCATTTTTTATTATAATTATTTCATCCACATCAATACATTTGACTCATATATATTGTTGTATAGTTACAATTTCTACGTGTTTTTTAAAAAATCTATTATTTTGTAACATATTTAGGGTTTTGTGGGGAGTCAGCTTAGCTGATCAAATCCACAATGATGAGATACATAGATAACTGGACTAGCGAGGATGTCACGGTGAGAATGAAAAAGAACGTGCTCAGCTGGTGTGGGCACGTTAAACGAATGAGTGATGAAAGAATGGTAAAAAATATTTATGAAGGAAAAGTGAGCGGTAAGAGAAGTTGAGGGAGACCTCGGTTGACCTTCGGAAACACAGTATCAAAGATATTATAGGAAGGTCACGTAAAAAGCATGAGGACGCCACCGGAGAGCATGTATGAAGAGATAAATGACGGTGGAGGAGGCGGAAGAGGTCTATAGAGACCCGTAGCGTTTGGCGCTCTGTGAACCTAGTATTAGTAGCAGTAGTACTTCAGCGGGTCCGTACCTAAAAAAACGGCACCCTTTTGATGTGTATATGAAAGTATATGAAATTTGTACTTACAATACAAATAAAGGAAAAAATCACAAAAGTGAAAATCCATAGATACTTCATAGGAAAACATCATTGCAAGCTTACCGTTGTAGTTAATTTCATACAAAATGAATACAAGCGTTTGCAAACATCAGCTTGTTAACTTTTATATATTGAACTTCACAATGAACTACCTTCTACCTATCCTGAAATTGGTATGAAACCCTCAGGAGGTGAGTCCGACTTGCATATAGCCGATTTTTTTATACAAGTTGCCAATATTGTCTATACTCATGTAATTTAAAACAAAATTAATATAATTATATTATCTAATGCTAACGAGTTATTTTGTAATCGAAGTAATCCTTAATTTTAATGATGTGTTTCGTATCGTGGTCAATTGACAACGATTTAGGTTTGGTTTTGTTAGTAGTAATAGTATGTGCAATATGCATGTACGTACATACATTACTACTAAGTATTAACCACAATCGTCACACGTGTCAGTTAGTCACCAACAGTGTTATTAATAATATGTTTAATATTAACCTAATTATTATTATTACATAATTATTTGATGAGACCAGTCGTGGCACAGGGGCACAATGTGTGACTGTAAAATCGACTGGTTGTGAGTTCGATCCCACTCGAGGAAATGAAATATTCATTTTACTTAACTTAACTTAACTTAGCTTAACTTAGCTTTATCCCTAGCGGGGTAGCCAGAGAGAACGGAGCGCCAAACGCTACGGTATTTATTTAAAAGTTTCGTTTAAGTAGAACGCAATTAATATAAACACTTTTTTTGCTTCACGCTGTATCCCGCACACAGCAGGGAGGCGGAGGTAACAAGGGAGCCTAGTGTTAAGACACTACATTCCCCATCATTACTTCCGTTTACGATTTTCCGTCGAATTCTTGAAGCATTGTATGTTGAGTGACGGAACTTAACGCTGCGCTTTGCCCCAGGACCAGAACGAAAAAATAAAAATATTATCAAATAGTAATTCATTCCACCGAGTGGTAATCGGGTACTAAATTGAGTTCCGCCTCTCAATACACAATGCCTCAAAAATTCGACGGAAAGTGGGAAACAGAGTGTCTTGACACTAGAATCACCCTTCCAACCCTGCTATAAGCGAAATACAGCATAAACCCAAAAAAAATATCAAATACAATAATTCAAAACATACAAACAACAATAACCACATTCAAATTCATATAATCAAACTTCTGTTTTACGTTATGTTACAGTAGAGTGGTGTTAACACTTCATCGCCTAATAAAATATTTTGTTCTATCCACATTAACCTAAATAAAGAGGATATATCTTAACTCGGAGTGCTCCAAAACTTTTATCAAACTCCAGCCCCGTCTCCCGTGACGTCCTTTTCAGAGAAACTTCGCAATAAGCGCGTAAGTACCAAATGTTATAACATTTCTTGACGTTATGCCCTTGAGTAATTTTTATGAGTACCAAGATAGCGTTATATCTGACGTGACCATTTTTCGATCAGTTTGCAACGGAACACTGTAGAATGGCTTTCGTTTTTTTAAATACGTGCTTTCGTTTTTTTAGAGGTTTCTTGTTTCCTAGACTTCTATTTTTTGTTTTTTTTAAAGTGGATTTGGTTTTTTTTAATGTGGATTGTTTTTTAGAGAGGTGTTTTTGTTTTTCTTTAAGTATAATTGACATTTTACTAAATAATTTAGCTTCTCTTCCATCCGCTCTTTGAAATCTACTGCGTCAATCGAAGATCAAATGTATATGCTGTTTCGAAAAACCGGGATATTTACTACATCCCGGTAGCATGTTTCGGGACAGCGGGACACACAAACGAAAAACGACACAGTCCTGTTCAAAACGGGACGTCTGGTCACTTTAGTTATACCTCGTGTATTTATTATAGATGACAGCTTCTTGATAAATCAGCTTCACGCTGTATCACGCACACAACAGGGTAGGCAGAGGGAACCTAGTGTAAAGCACTCCGTTCCCCACTTTCTGCCGAATTCTGGAAGCATTGCGTGTTAAGTGACAGACCTCAACGCCGAAAAGAAAAGGAAAGCTTTATAAAATCTATGCTTGCTAGCTTTTAAGTGGCAGAACTCAACGCCGAAAAGAAAAGATTGAGTAATACAATTTAAAAATGTAATAAATGTCTTCTTGTTAATTTTTTTAAATATGTTCGATGATTGCGTTTACGTTTAGATAACGAATGGCAATTCAATAAAAGTACACATTACACAAAGTACTATTCAATTTATTAGAGTGAATCGCTAGATGAGGCTATACAAAACAGTCGGTATAATGCCATTTGGACCATTACTTCCATCCTTCTGGCCATCGTGGCCATTCGATCCCCACTCGGCTGACATTATTAGTATATTTTTATATTAATATATATAGCTCTGGCACCAAGGCAAAAGCCCAGCGTTAAGTTCCGCCACTCAAAACGCAATGCCTCGAAAAATTCCGCGGAGAATAAGAAACGGAGTGTCTTAACGCTAGATTCTTTCTGCCTAACCTTCTCCCTATATGCAGGATACAGCGTGAAGTTGTTTTTTTTTTAATTTACAACAATATAATTTTATTCACATACTTGCACGTCAAATAAATATTTAAAAGGATTTATTAAATTTTGTTTAAAATCTGTAAGTTAGTCTCAACTGTTTTAGTCAAACAAACAATTTATAATACATACAAGAAAAACATAATTCAGATCCATAAAGTGTTTTCACAAAAGACTTGAGGAATGCTTTTACTTTGACGGATACAAAAATTGTAACTACGTACTTACTAACTATTCACAGATTTCTTTACTAACTATTATTTAATTTTTATCACTTTAAATTTATTGGTGTCGGGGCAAAGCGCGACGTTGTGTTCCGCCGCTCAACACGGAATACCTCCAGAATTCGGTGGAGAGGGGGAAGCGTAGTGTCTTAACACTAGGCTCCCTCTGCCTACTCCGTGCGTTATTCAGCGTGAAGTTAAGAATAAAATGAATAAATTAACTAGGCTTTTTATGTACGTTTTCAAAAGGGTACACAAAATAAGTTATAAGATATTTGTTGATCTTATAAGATTGAGATAGGAAAATAATAAATAATAATCGAAGTGAAGGACGAAGTTTTCATTAACCATTATAACTTTTTGGCAAATAGTAAATATTTATTCAACTGTTGATTATTTTATAAATGATAAGTTTTAAAAATATTTAAAATTCGTAGAAAAATACGTATAACCTACGTATATATAAAATGTAAGAATCAACACAAAGCATTTAACAAGCTAGAATTATATAAAGATCCTCCTCAACAGTCGCCAATCTCTTAATTCCTTAGCTTATAATGAGGAGGGGTTGATGGACGCAACTTCTTACAGAGAAGATAAAACGATATACAAAGTGGTTGAAAAAGCCAACTTACTTTCTTTTGAATTGAGATAAGGTTAAATTTGAAATATATACTCACATTTTAGATATATTTCGTTTAGGTATTTTATAATATGAAAGGAAAGAGCAGCTAATGTATATATGATCATTTAGATATCTAAAAATATTTATTTTTTGGTAATATCTCCAAAATTATATTTTCACTAGAATTTAACATAGAATATTCAACAAAATCTAGTTTATCACAAAAGCTTTTAAGTTGTTTGTAGAAATATATTTAAGTAAAATTCTATTGAAATGAATATTCCCTAAAACTACTTAGAATACTCATTCAATCGCGGCATGTGAAAATTCCTACGAAGAAATTCCATGTACATAATATGTAAATTAATTTCGTGAAAATTCAAAAGAAACCTTAACAACTCTCTAAAAACAAAGACGTATTTATAAACCGCTCTCAAGCCTGAGATCAATCTTGAGATGCCTTTTTCATTATTGGACATATAATTTACGAATGCCAACAAAGTCTCAGGATCGATCTCAAACTTGAGAGCGGCTTATAAATACAAGCCTAAGAAGTTCAAACGAAAACGATCAGGACAATATATTTTAAAAAGAAGACAAAATTAGTCAAATTGTAAAAAGTAATTGGTACAACATGCAAATGGGTACTCGTGGGAGTGTCAGGCCACGGTCAGCGAACATAAGCGATTTTCAATGTAAATGAGACGACGCCTGCTTGAAATTTATCTTCAGTCCTCTTAGAAACTGTACAGTTTCCTCTTACTCTTAGTATTAAGGAAATTGACGTTTGCCGGCTTAACAGCTCTCGTGTGCCAGCTATCTGATGTTATTAGTCACTTGATAAATGTATTACATTATTTCTCTGTTCTTCGGTTGTTGTATAAATATACGGATTAAAATTTGTAGATCTCCTTCACGCTGTAGCACGCAAGTAGCATGGTAGGCAGATGGATCCTAGTGTTGAGACACTTCCGTTCCCCACTTTCAGTGTGTGTGTAGCAGTGGCGGAACTCAACGCCACAATTTGCTTCGTCCCCAGAACGAAAAAATGAAAACACTAAATTATTCATTTCCTTGAGTGGGAGTGGAACACAACCTGTCCCGTTTACAGTCACACGCTTGTGCCCCTGAAGCGGAATGTCTTAACACTAAGCTCCCTCTGCGTACCCTGCTACATGGGATACATAATATATACATGGGATACATAGATAAACTGAAAAAAAAAAAAAAAATATTAATATTAATTAACATTACAATCCAGCAAATAAAACATATAAACAACCAGATTTACGTAATAAATATAAACAAATCTGGTAGTAGATGGCACAAGACCGAATTCATGGTTGCGGGTGCAAGTTGGCAGGCAATAAACCCAGCTATTGTGAGCATAATATGCTCCATTGTCTAGTTTCACGACTGGCGCTCGTCCGAGATTGGTATAAATAATGCAAGGACGGTGCCAGAGGACGAAAGTTCATCGCGCCACGTAAATTCGTCATGTGCTCCCGTCCTAACTCGTGTTTCTGACGCCATTGTTGTTTATTTACTTAACAAACTTTGCACATCTTCATTTAGTGAAAATATTTTATAGAAATAGTAGATATATCAAAGATATTTAGAGTCGGCTCCGTATCTCGTGTATTTTTTTGGTATTTTAACTTATTGCTGGAGATTTATCGTTGCATTGTTAATTTAAATTTTAGGTAAAGTAAATCATTAATTGTTCAGTGAATTGTCAAAATTGACTATTCAAAAAATATATATATTTACGTATTAATATTGCGCTTTTCCAAGTTTTTTATATTTAACTTGGCTTTACTCACTACTACGCGCCTTCATCATTATTATAGTACACAAAAATGTACATTATACCATCTTACATATTTTTATTTAAAATTTCATAAATAGGTACTTGTCTACTTCATAGAAAAAATATAATGTTCTACAAAATAATCTAATAGCTCATGTCGCATGCAATGTGCCGTCCTTCAGTTGCACAGCAAACACGTCACATACGAAAATAATATGAAATACAAAACTAAATTACTTATCCATTATGCGCTGGTTTTAATAAAATTATGTATATTTTTTTAGCATCTTGAACACAGCAGGGTGGGCAGAGAAAACCTAGTGTCAAGACACTTCGTTCTCCATATTCCGACGAATTCTGGATTCATTACTTGTTGTTTGCTCGACACCAGAGCGAAAAAATAAAAATATTACATATTTCATTTCTTCAAGTGAGAGTCGAACCCAAAACCTGTCGAGATTATAGTCACACGCTTGTGGCCCTACGCCACGATGTGTATTATATATAAAATAATTTAAAGCGCAAGCATATATTTTAGCGAAAGTTTCCAGCCATTATATCACTCGACTGTCATTTCCGGAACCGGCGCACAATAATATGAGGAGGCGCCCGGGAAACTTAAATCGCGACAATTTCCATTTATATGTATGTTTGACATAAGCCACGTCCCGCGGCTTTGTCTTGTAATATACAATACACTTGAAACTTGTTTTATCGCAGTGACCGAAACTTTCTTGATTACTTTACTTTGCTGTTGGAATTAATTCGGAGCAATTGAGTCTCGAATTGGTGCCAAGTTATTATATTATTTTGATATTCATGCTGCAATATGTATAAACAGTTTTATTTGCTCGGTTAAAGCAAAGGATAATTAATATTTAATGCTTTTTTTAGCGCAAATGCTTTAGTGAAATTTGACTCTTCAGTATGATTAGTAGATTTTAGAACAGCTATGAATGGCTATTATATTCTATCATAATAACAATAATATATCATGATGTATTGATAAGAATAAAAATAAAACAAGGCAAAATTAATGTAAATTTTAAATTGATTATTTAATACTAAGAATACAATACGGAATATTTTACTCTCTTAAGAAGTGAATAAATATGAATGTGAGTAAATATGTAACGCAAACTATAAGTTTAGATTGACTTCTGTTGTATTTAATGTTTTCTTTTTATTTCAGATTCACGCTGTACGCCGTATACAGCAATGCAATAAAGATAGATAGAGGAAAACTAGTGTTAAGACACTATGTTCCCCACTTTTTGCCGAATTTTCAAGGTATTGCGTATTGTGTGACGAAACTCAACGCCTCGCATTCCATTGTTAAAAGCGAAGAAATAAAAATATGAATAAACAGTGGGAATCAAACCCAAAACCGTCACGACGACCTCTATTTTGATTTCAATAGAAAATAATCAAAACATACTAAAATAACCTACGCGCATATGAGTATATGCCGATATGCGCAAACTTTCATCAAAGTCATAAAATCGATTCCAACACAACCCAGACTATTAAACGCAAACAGGTAACACATTAGCTAAATCGACTCGTTAGCATGTTCGCAATTAATCTGATCGAAATGATAACTACTGGTAGTTCTAAAGGTTCTACAGCTCTACAGGTATGTATGTTTAATATTTATTGGATATTTTGATTATGAAACAAAATTATACTTAAGAATTCTTTTTTAAATATACTTTTTTTTGAGGCCAGTTGTGGAGCAGGATCACAATGTGTGACTGTAAATCGACAGGTTGTGGGTTCGATTCCCACTCGAGGAAATGAAATATTTACTAAAATTTATGTATTTAATACTTTTCTTCGCTCTGTTATCTGTTGACGCGACATTCAGTAACCGTCAATCAACACGCAATGTCTTAATGGGAACGCAGTGTCTTAATACTTGGTCCCCAAGCCCCTTTGTCTACCCTGCTATAAGCTGGATACAGAAGATTCTTTATTAAATCACTAAAAAAGAAACATAGCAATATTATAATCACAAACGTTTGTTCGGATCACGTAACAAACTTCTCAACCGCGAAGGAAGTTTCACATAACAGCTATCCCGTGCCTTCTCTAAGTCGCTTTCAGGGAATTAACATACATATAGCAACTAAAAGGAAACCCGTAACTGGATACGTTTAGCTTTTACTCCGATTACACAAATTAGTGCATGAGTCAAAATAAAGCTGCAGTCCTGCACATCACTGACTTCGCTGCAGTTTTCTATGTGTGTTTGTGTTTTTTTTTACCTTTACGCTGTATCCCGCATATAGCAAGTTAGGCAGAGGGAATTTAGTGTTAAAACAATCCGTCTCCCACTGGCTGCCGAATTCTGGAGGCATTACTTGTTGAGCGGCGGGACTCAACGATGTGCTTTGCCATTTCACTACAGCAAGAAAATGAACATATTAAATATTTAATTTTCTCGAGTGGAATTGTACCTATAATCTGTTCCCGTCTACAGTCGCCCCTGAGTCACGACTCACTTTGTTACTCTGGTAACTAAGCAAAACTCGGCGTTAAGATCCGCCTCTCAACACGCAATGCCTGTAAGGAACAGAACTGTTTTAATAGGAACGGAGTGTCTTAACACTAGGTTCCTGATTGTACTTTGACTACCCAGTAATGAGCGGGATACAGCGTGAAACTGAAAAAAAAAATTATCTTCATGTTTTATTACAAAAATAAAACGTTTCCAAGTCAGATCATATAAATACATGAAAATATAACCATAATAAAATATATGATAATCCCGCTCTGTCATCTGAATCTTTGTGGGCTTAGATTCGCAAAGTAATAGCGGTTTCAAGGGATACATGTATCTCGGGAGACCGCACGATAATGAACTTGGCTATTTTTATTTAATAAAAAAAGCGTATCTCATTTTAGAGGATTACATTGAATTTAAATTTTAATTATCGAAAAGTAAATATAATTTGATTTCTTTTTAATGTAAGCTTAGATTTCTAAAATTAACATATTCTTATCGGCATTTTAAAAAGATTTTTTTTTAGCTGTACGCTGTATCTCGCATGTAGCAGGTAAAGAAAGCCTAGTGTCAAGACTCTTCTCATCCCACTTTCCACCGAATTCTGGAGGCATTACGTGTTGAGCAGCGGAACTTAACGCCGCGCTTCCTCTCGACTCGAGTGAAAATATTATGAAAATATTAATTTTTTCATTTCTTCGAGTGGAAATCAAACCCACAATCTATCGCCAGCGTGTGAACAGTATGTCAGATCCTCTGCGCAAAGACTGGCCTTTATAAACATATTTTTAGGTAAACATTATCTTTTTAATATGTAGGTTGTTTTTATTGATTTTTGCATTGAAAAAGCTTTGTTGACCTTCTAGGTTTTAAAGCCAGTTATAAATTAAAATTATTAATATTAGTTTTAATGTCTTTATTGGTACTCCAAGTAATAGAGGCCGGTCGTGGCGCAGCGGCACGAAGTGTACCTGTAACGACTGGTTGTGGGTTCGATACCCACCCGAGGAAATTAAATATTTGTTTACATTTATATTTCATTTTCTTCACTCAGGTGTCGAGGCAACTAGCTAGACAACTAGCCTTTCCATAATATTTTAAAAATGATTCCCTAACCCCTAATTGTTAAGCGGTTGTGTCTTTTATCGTCATCACCAACTCACTAATGTCATCAGGTGATGACTACAAGAAATAAATATATGATAATAATAATAAATTATATGAAACTCTTGAGAAATCGACAAACAAACGTAAACGATGTAGTTAACAAATATCTCCTTTTTCAAAAAGAATTTGGTTAAAAACTTAAAGCTATCTTGATGTCAGCTATCAAAGCTCCAGGTTTATAATACTTAATATTAAGCAAATTAAGCAATATTAGTTAATATTGCAGCTGCAAGCTGTCATTTTCTCAAAGTAGCAATTTCACAACTTTAGTTAATTATAACTTAGTAATATTTCGAATTTTACATCAAACATTAAACATTCTAAATTTATACTTATAGTCTAGATAGCTTCACGCTGTCAAAATCAATGTAGCAGGGTAGGCAGAAAACGCCTAGTGCTAAGACACTCCGCTTGTTGTGTTGAGTGGCGGAACTCAACGCCGCTACACAAGAACGAGGAAATGAAAATATTAAATATTTCATTTCCTCGAATGTGGATCGAATCCACACCTGTCGCAGTTACAGTCACACGCTTTTGCTCCTGCGACACGACCTCGTAGTAGGTATAGACAAAAAAATCATCGTTCATTTTGATATGAACATGCAATTAAATAATTGGATACTAAAAATATTAAAACAAACACTCCACTTTACGCACTTTGTAGAATTATCTCGGGTTGCATAAACTCTCCTTGTTAAAAGTTTTATACTCTGTGAAGTGTATCCTTATCAAACTTTTGTTATACTCTGTAATTTTTAATTTGAATAAGGAATTGCTTACGACCATCACAGTGTTAATGACAAAGAAATATTATAAATTTAAAATACTCGATTACAAGGCAGCTACATAATACAAAAAAAAAAAAATAATAAAGATTTCAAAATCTATTACTTTTGGAATCGGTGGCAATATGGGTACTTTTGTAATTATTTTTGACGTCATAAATCGATGAACACCGGCGGTATGCACGAAAAACATGATTCTTTGTCACGTTCCGCCTGAACCGAGTGTGCAAGCGAGAGCGTTGAACAACGATAAAGAAGCACGATCGGCCTAATCATACCATTCTTAACAGAATAAGAATTGAGGATCTCTAATATCACAAATGTTATCGTTACTTGTAATTAATCTTTTTAATGAAAGTGAAAAAATATTAGATTTTTTAATTTAACTAAAAAATATTAAAATTCGGCTAAAAGGGTGGGGAGCGAAGTGTTTTAACACTCCCTCTGCCTACCCTGCTACATGCGGAAGCTGATTTATTTATTTATTGTAAAAAATGATCATGAACCATTTATTTATGTTTTGTTAAATTTATAATGGACGCAAAAACTTTATACAAGTATTTCCGACGGCTTTCGTTGTTATTGTGTGTACTGTAGACAAGAAAAAAAAATTGTGAAAAAAAAATTTTTTTAAACAACGATTACATAAAATAAAAATTTTGTTATAATTTATTTCTTCTCCAGTTTTGCTATATCTTTCTATTTCTATATTTTTCATCTATATAAATATCATATAAGAAAATTAGACATATAAAAATTATGTATTTTCAATTTTTTATCCACTTATTTTTACTATATAAAAAAAAACATGATAAAATAAATTATAAATAGACATACATTTCTACAAAATCCTTTGGAATATATTTATTTTATTCAAAACGTATTTACTTATACATATGTATTTACGAGATCATCAACATTATGAGACGCGTACGTAGCTCTATTTAAATTTCCAGGTTAAGCTCTGATCTAGGTCATACAGAGTTCAATAACTGAGGTCATAGGCTAAATGCAAAAAATTACATTTTAATATATTTGCTCGATTCTTTTATATCTTTATTCATTTCGTAAGTCGTGTAATAGATTTTACTAAAATTTAACTTCCAAAAGTAAAAATGACCTGAAAATATGTTTTAACAATATCGAATTTATAATGAGGCCATTCGTGGCGCAGAGGCAAAAAGTGTGACTGTAAAATCCACTGCTTGTGAGTTCGATCCCCAATCGAGGAAATGAAATATTTACTTACATTTATATTTTCATTTCATCGCTCTGGTGTCGAGACAAAGCGCGGCGTTGATTTCCGCCATTCAACACGCAATGCCTCCAGAACTCGGCGAAAAGTGGGGTACTGTGTGCCTTAACACTAAGTTCCCTTTGCCTATCCTGCTGTGTGCGGGATACAGCGTAAAGCTCATTGATTGATTGATTAAATTTATAAATCTATTGAGATGTCATAAAGAAGAAAGGCAGAGAAAAAATAAGAATTGTTCGTTTTAAAATATTGTATACTTAAGCTTCATTATTTTTATTTCAACTATTTCTAAGATCCTTTCAATAAGGAACTGATTTGAAATGAAATTACTTAATATGAAAGGAATCAACTAGGACTAACTATTTAAGATATAACATATATAATTATTAAATTACATAAAAAAAATCGTTTATTAAATTACTTAAATATGTATACTAAAATTATTCCATAGCCTCACAATATACATACAAATAGATAAAAATGTTATTTAAGTAATATAAGGCTGTATATTCTTTAAATTTATAAAACAATCACTTTTTTGCTAAGTAATAATAATTTTGTAATGATTTTTCTAGTTAAGTAGTTCATTAGGTACATAAAATTATTGAAATTTTACATGCATACCTATTTATATTTAATTTCTGTACTTTAAAATAAAAAAAAAAAATTTTCAATAGTAAATAACAGCTTATTATTATGATATAAAACTTTTATGAACTGATGAATTTTTATTAAAAAATATTCAGTAGAGCACTTTGAAAGTGGCTCTTAACAGTGAATACGAGGTATATGTATTTCTTTATATTTTCCGCTCCTCGTCTCTCTATTATAACGACTGAAACAATATACTTTTACAGTATCAGAATAAAGTCGGTAAGTAACTCTGTGACATTCATGACTTATAAAAGTACTTTACTATAAACATAAAGCAAAATAACGATAACGTTACGTATTTCAGAAACAAAGAAATTATATTTTATTATCTTTTATTATAAGGTGAAGTTTCTATGTAGGTACAGAGTGAACCAGTCTGTTCTTAATTCACGTTTATTTATAGATAAATTTTATTGGATTTATAATAATAAAAAAAAAAACAGTTTCACGCTGTATCCCGCACACAGCAGAGTAGACAGAGGGAACCTAGTGTTAAGTCACTCCGTTCTCCACTTTCTGCCGAATTCTGGAGGCATTGCCTGTTGAGTGGCAGAATTCAACGCCGCACTTAGCCTCGACACCAGAGCGAAGAAATTTCCATTTCTTATAAATTTAAGTAAATATTTCATCTCCTCGAGTGGGGATCGAACCCACAACCAGTCGGTTTTTACAGTCACATTTCGTGCCGCTCCGCCACGACTGACCTCACTATTATAATAATAACTAATTTCCCGTTTTATAAAAAATACTGAAAAAATCTTAATTTTTGTACATAAAAACCCTGTTTTAAATTCATTAGAATTTTAAAATTGTTATCAAAACATTTATGTTATATACAATATGAAAATAACAATACTAGTACTTATTTCAATCCAATACAGAATTCGAATGTGGGACCTAAGCTTTTTTTAAGTGAATACAACCAATAATCCACAGATGCTTCGAAAATATTTACATCCAAGTGTAGAATTTTTTATAGTTCTGTATATATATAACTCGGCAGTTGCAAGCAAAACTACTTAACGAGATTTCTGCTACAATTACGTCATTATACACTTCAATATTCGCTTCACACCATTTGTAATATATTACATAATATAATACTGATTACGTTTTCCGAGAACTAGTGATGGATATTATGCTTATATGTCTACATATATCTCTTTTAGCTTCACGCTGTATCCCGCATGAAGCAGGGCAGGCAGAGCGAGCCTAGTATTTAGACTCTCCGCTCCCCATTTTTCTCCGCATTCTTGAGGCATTGCGTGGTAACTGGCGGAATTCAACCCCACGCTTTGCCTCGACACTAGAGCGAAGAAACGAAAATATTAAATATTCAATTTTATCAAGTTTAATATAAAATTTAGAAGACAGCAAAGAACATTTCTTAAAGTCTGCTTATCGGTTGTCAGAACATAATAGCTTAGGATAATAAATATTATAAAAAATATAGTCGTTTAATTGATAAGTAAATGTAGTTAAACGTTAGTAGCGAGGCGTCAATCTGCTTCAATAGTATCAGCACGGACCGGTGGACATGAAATAATGATTGCAATTCGATTGTTCCTAGTCATTTGGAAGAACCAAACCTAGAAGCATTGTCATTTTGAGATTTTGAAAACAATATTTAAGTATTTTAACCTCACTGATCCTACTAATATTATGAATGTGAAAGTTTG
Source organism: Heliconius erato x Heliconius himera (assembly GCA_013421005.1). Classification (NCBI taxonomy): domain Eukaryota; kingdom Metazoa; phylum Arthropoda; class Insecta; order Lepidoptera; family Nymphalidae; genus Heliconius; species Heliconius erato x Heliconius himera. The sequence goes on along the minus strand of JAATLQ010038058.1, from coordinate 37,139 downwards.
TGAGGATGGATGTATGTATGTTTGTTACTCTTTCACGACAAAACTACTGGACGGATTAGGATGAAACTTTACAATAATATATATTATACATCAGGATAACATATAGTCTACAATTTGTAATGATTCTATGCAGTTTTGGTCGTAATATAACGATAGATGTCAATTAAGTCGGAAAAAAAATCTGACTTCTGAGAGCTATCTTGACATACGTTGTCTAAATCATTGGAGTTACACCAAGATTAAGATTATGTACCGTAGTATTGTTTGTCTTGAATAGTTCTAATTAAAAGTCAGCGACAGCACATGCTACTTTGGAAAACTACTGTGTGAAAGCCACTATGACCAATATTGAGAACAATAAATTTAATTTAATTAAATACTCTTATTTTACTCTTATCAAAAATTGTCGCTTTTTAAGGATTTAATATAGATAAACTTTATTTTTCACACTAAATATTATTTTCATTATTATTATTAGCTTCACGCTGTATCCCGCACACAGCAGGGTAGGCAGAGGGAACCTAGTGTTAAGACACTCCGTTCCCCACTTTCTGCCGCATTCTGGAGGCATTGCGTGTTGAGTGGCAGAACTCAACGCCGCGCTTAACCTCGACACCAGAGCGAAGAAATGGAAATATAAATTTAAGTAAATATTTCATCTCCTCGAGTGGGAATCGAACCCACAACCAGTCGGTTTTGCAGTCACACCTCATGCCGCTGCGCCACGACCGGCCTCACACTAAATAATTTAGCCGAATAGTAATTTATAATATTATAATCTATGCATATAATAAAACTATACCTCATCAAATTCTGTACTTGGAAGATATACGAGAAAACATATTATTTCGGGCATTTATAAATATGTCTGTCAGAAACGACTCAACCGATTTAAATATAGTTTTCAACATTTTTAATTATAAAAAGGCTGAAGTTGGATATTTGTTCGACTTTCAAGCTAATTAACAGATTTAGATGAATCCTTACAGTAATAAAGCTTATACATCAGATATAAGCTAAAATATACATTTTAGCTTATGTGTTATTCTGATGGTTTTATTTACTTTGTCTACAATATAACCAGAATTGGGAAAGGCCTATATCCAACAGTGTATGATTGACGGCTGTCGATGATGATGATGATGATGATAACCAAAAGCTTAAGCGGAAGAAACCGCGTTCGGGTCATTAATTCATAATAAAATCTATTACAAGAATAAAATTACATAATTATATATAGATAAGTATCAGAGAATTACATCATCCTATTCCAGCATTTCTCTCAACAGTGACTGTCTTTTGATATGAATATCATTATTTTATACGCGTGCTCTCTCCTGGTTATATTTAAATGAATAAAGTTTTAAATTAAAAAAAGTTTCCAGTATACAGTAGATTCTGTCTACAATGTGCCCACACAGCCAGTTATGAAGTGGGACGCCATCTCTACTACACAAAAGTACACTTTGCATTTTACTAGTGTTTGTTTCTAAAGAAATTCTGGAATGACTCATATTTGACACCACTCTGTGGCTTGCGGCTAAGCGTGCCATTTAGTTTGTAAGTTGAAAATCATAGTCTACGTTACGTGTGGATCTAAAATAAAAACCAGTTAAGTGCGAGTCGGAATCGCTCACCGAGGTTTCGGTACCAATTTTAGGATTGTAAGTCAACGGGAAGTACAACTTATCGTAGGTAACAAACTTAACTATATTACATATATAAACTTATATTGGTGTTTTTCTTTGATATACTCATAAATCTTTACTTTTCGGATTTTTCTTTTATTTGTATTGGATATACATTACACACACTACATATTTGTATAAGTTCTCATTTCATGCAACATGCACCAAAACGATGGATAAATGCTCCTATCTTTTGATTGCGTTCTTATTTTTTTCTGTAGCCAATGGGGACAACTACGCGATCTCGAGATAGATAGATGGTCAGAGGGACAACAAAGTGAGCCTATAAAGGTTCTGTTTTAACTTTTAGAGGTACAGAACCTTAAAACGAAAGGTCTGACAATCATTTCAAATACATATCTTTTTTAATAAAAGTGTAAAATTAAGTTTTAAACTTCAATGCAAAAATATCAAAATATAATAACAAAATTTGGATAATATACGAATCATGTTACTACTTTTAAAGCTATGTACTGTAGTTAGCTCTATTTCCAATAATCAATCAACAAACTTGCGCTAAATAAATATATAGCTAGTGGTATTGCCTAAAATTATTTAATAGAACTGGCTTCACGTTTACATGTACAGTCAAAAGCACTTTGTATCGACTGAATACGGTACTTATGGGTTCAAATTGTCATTCAAGAAATATTTATTATAGATGTTTTTTTTTTCAGCATCCCGCTGTATCTCGCGTGTAACAGGGTAGTCAGTGGGAACCTTTCCGCCGAATTCTGGAGGTATTGCATGTTGACTGGCGGATCTCAAATTGGCCTCGACATCAGAGCGTAGAAATGAAAACATTAATTATTTAATTTCCTCGAGTAGGAATCGAACCCACAATCTGTCGCGCTTACGTTCACACGCTTGTGCCCCTGCTCCACGACTGGCTACAACACGCGCAGAATAAATAAATTTAATCATTAAAATAAACGTTACACTAACTATTTAATATACAGTATATCTAAAGTCAAATACGGAGTAACAGATCGCTGACTTCTCTTTTATAAATCCTTACGTAAACGCTAAAATAATATATAACCAATAAACTGAATATATAAATACGACTATAATAATATATAAAAGATATAAAATTGCTTAATTCGTTCTATACATCTCGCAGCGTAAACAAAGACGGTTATAGGCGTGCATTAATAACGTTATAATACGTTTAATTTACGACGCCACGGTAATTCTGCCATGGCTTAAGGCATTATTAATTTCAAAAGTATTTATATATATACTAACGAGATCTCGTGAATTTGATACCCGCACACACCAGAGTAGGCAGAGGGAACCTAATGTAGAGACACTCCGGTCCCCATCTTATGCCGTATTCTGGAGGTATTGTATGTTGAGTGGTGGAATTAATTGTCGCGATTTGCCTCGACACCAGAGCATTGAAATGAAAATATTAAATATTTCATTTCCTTGAGTGGGAATCGAATCCACAACCTGTCGCGTTTACAGTCACACTTTGTGCCACTACTGGCCTCGTTTAATAAATAAAAATAAATATTGTACTGGGAATTTATGTTAAGTAACATTTACATTTTGGAAAAGTATTTGTATTTTTACCATTATTTTTTTAATAATGTTAGTATGGAATTTAGTTTTTGGTAGCTATCTATTTAGTAGCTATATTTGTTTAATATCTCATTTTGTTATGTATTAATTAACATACAATTTAATATAATGTAGAACACGCGTAAATAAATTTATTATAATATTACTAAAGTTGTCCCTAATTTGAGCAAATTGGTTTAAAGCTAATCAAATATAACCAACGTGTGAACTATCTAACTAAAATTTACTAAAATAACCGCAAAACGGTAACATCTATATAAAATAATTATACCTGATTGTATTAAATTTTATTAGCACAACCAAAATAACATATGAAACTTACAAATATAAAAAAAATTGAAATCATCAATTTTAGTAACATTTGTAAAACGACGTTCGATCGTATGACCTAGAAATGTCGAATCTTTATCCTGATACTAGGGTTTCATAAATATTCAGCATCGTTATTTCACCTCGAGTGCCGATCCTGTGAAGAGTCTGTGTTTATGTTTACAGGGGGTGAGGCCAGCTGGGAGCCCCGCGTCCCCCCCCTCCCCCTCCCCCCGGGGAAAATCGATAGCGCTACGAGCGCCGCAAACTGCGAATGAGTGACGTACCGCTCGCTACCTCAGAGACAAAACTGACTTACAGGCTTTTCTACTTCTCCTGTACTTGTATGTACTTCTAATATTAAACTCAATGGATCTAGATGTTTTTATTATTTTATTATATGTTAGATTTAATATTCAAAAGATAGATGAATAGATAAACTATATGTAATGTATTCGATTCGATCAATTTCTATTAATGTAATAAAATTAATTGGTCGTGTTAGAGATTTAGAACGGATGTATTAATGTATTTACTATACACTTTTTGAAATATAAATCATTCAACTTCTTTTTATTCCATATTTTACTATATGTAAAAAATATCAATAATAAAATAAAAGATATTTAGAATTGGTCAATTTCGTAATTTTACTTAATGTAGAAAAGTAGTAAACATATTGAGCAGCACTTGACAGCATTTCATCCATTTCCAATGACATATATTTTTAGAGAATTGCACCAAATTGATATTTTGACTGCAGGTAAACTTTGTGGACTATGTTAAAAAAAAGAATGTTAATATATCAATTTATAGTAGTCTAATTAAATAAAATGTAAATCGAGTGGGTAACCCACTCGATATATCGTTGAAAATCCAAAAAAATAGATATTTGATACTTATATAAGGAATCACACGTACAGCTCTTTAAACTAAAAAAAATATATTAAATTATTACTTTGGATTTAAGCCAATTTAGATAAAAAATAATACTTAAAAGATTAAAAACATAATTAAGTAACATTGAGCTTCAAAATTTTACAAAACTTATTCGCTTTATGACTAAGGAGCTGCAGAAAATATCATGATAGCTAAGTCCAAGTCGTTACTTGAGATTTTTACCGGTATAAATCTTTCAGGCGAGATGAATTCCCGGGATTGCGAAATGATATATAAAATATTCATTTCCTGAGAAATGCAAGCTGATTTTCATTCCACTCATTCGATACCTACATTTTTCTAAATCTATGCTAGAAAGTGACGTACGAACTGATTGACGTTACTGGGATTATTTTTCTGAGATTTTTTTAGTTTTGACAACCGAATTCGAACCGAAACCGAACCGATTATTAATAGATAGCGCACAGCCGAAGAGGGCATAAAAAGGGATCAAATTTGGGATGTTGGTTTCATACTGAGCATGGGGCTCCCCCATGCTCCTAAGAGAAGAGAAAAAATCGATATTTTTGTTTTATTCCACGGAAACAGGAAATTGTAGTCCCAATTACCTATTGAAAATCTGGATTTATCTAATCATTTACTACTGGCACTTGTTGTATAATCGTCCCAGATCCTTCCAATACAATCAATAGGCCACGGTAATAACGTAGATAAAGTAAATTATAATTCTTATCATATACTACAGTATTATAATTCTTATCATATACTACAGTATATGATAAGAATTATAATTTACCATATGATATATTAAATCTATCTAAGGCACTGGTTTCCAACCAGTGGTCCGCAGAAGCCTAAATATGGTCCGCGAACGATTTAAATTTTATGACTACGAAGTTTTTGTTCGATTATCACAGTTAATTTTTATTATACCTACATGCATGGTGGTCCCTGCTGAGAAGAATGATATAAAAGTGGTCCTTGATAAAGAGAAGTTTGGGAACCCCTGATCTAAAGCCTAATTAGTTATTATAATTAACATGACATACCATACTAAAACGTTTGACTTAAATAAACATACCTGAAACAAAAACAAAATATTATTATTATTAAGTTAAAATGAAATTGACATAACACGTACATAGATTTTATACAACAGAAAACTTTCAATTAAATCAGAAAATTCAATTTTATTGTTTTACACTTCAGTTCTTTGTTTCGTAAAATTGTGTTAAATCAATAATGACAATGAGAGCGCTTTTAGCGTTCTTGAACTAGCTCAAACAACATTCCACGGTGTATTATTTCTTTGCTTTATACATAAAATAGCATTTGGATTCACAAATAGTTCTAAATGGTATATTGGAATCCTTACCAAATTACTATAGTGTTTTGAAAATTGCTATATCACTTCATGTTAACTCAGCGGTGCCGCCAATAAAAGATGAAAGGATTAATTTCAAATTTCATAAAAGGGCTCATCATCCTATATGGGTCTTAGTAAAACGATTTTCGAAAAGCACGCAACTTCAATCGAGGCCAGCCGTGGCACAACGGCACGAAGTGTGACTGTAAAATCGACTGGTTGTGGGTTCGATCCCCACTCGAGGAGATGAAATATTTACATAAATTTATATTTCCATTTCTTCGCTCTGGTGTCGAGGCTAATCGCGGCGTTGAGTTCTGCCACTCCACACGCAATTCCTCCAGAATTCGGCAGAAAGTGGGGAACGGAGTGTGTTAACAAAAGGTTCCCTCTGCCTACCCTGCTGTGTGCGGGATACAGCGTGAAGCTGATTTATTTGATTTATTTATTTAATTTCAATTATGGTCTTATACTCAACTCAGAAACAAACGCTTACTATAATAGTGTAAAAACCATATAAACAAATCTTAACATGTCTTAAAATCTCCATAACTAAAACAAATGTTACAACCAAAGTAAACCAGCGGTTAGCATTTTCAGCAAAGATTACTTCTTTGCTGAAAATGCTAACCGCTGGATTAGAACTTCACATTTCAAAGGAAGGAGCATCATTAAAGCATTTTTCGCAAATCCCTTACATTATTCACATTGTTTCGAGTTGCGGTCGACACTCCCAACTTTTGTAGAGTGCAGTGTGTTTCATTGCGGCAAAATAAAATAATATATATATCGTTTAGTTTTTCAATAGTGTTTAAAAACAAGGCTTTAGTAATAAATACTATAGTAATTACACAGAAAAGATCTGGTCTTAATCTAAATTTAGCTAAATGTTAAGATTAACTTTTTTTTATAAATTTTTAACCTAAAATTCTATTATATCTCCGTTTATATTTTGATTAATAAATTATTTACCTTCACTTTCTCTTTATTTCACAAAAGTAAATATATCAAGAAATAATTATAGCTTAATATACAAAGATATAAAAAGGAAAATCCTAATAATGCCCTATATAATCCGGATGAACTCCAATATCAGTTCCGTAAACTTAGCAAATATCTTTTCTTTTCACATACATACATCATCTTTCGGGTAAAAAACTAAATCATTGTTCAACATTCGCAGCGATAAGCAAAGGGTCCTCGGCCTAAGTCGTGGCCGTCATAAATCTTCATCACAAAACACCAAACCTGGTATTTTTAGCAAACGACAGGATATTTCGGATAATCCATCTTACTACTGGCAGGAAGAAGTAATTTAAGATAAAAGTAGTCACAATAAATTTCTGAGCAGAAAGGAATTTTATATATGACTATTTAATCGAAGATCAATGGCTATCTATGTTGTTTACAAAAAAATAGTTGACTTACTTCCTTTTTTCACTTGTGTTGTAAATGGTTTATTTTGGTTAACTAAAATGGACTCTGACTGACCGAGTGGAATAAAAAAACTGCTACACCAATTGGTGACATGTTTTATTCTGAATTATTTTTTACTTACGTCATACATGGGTATATTTTAAGAAAGGTTTAGTTATATTAATTAATTTATTATTCTATAGATACATAGATTAATATATTTATTTCATTGGCAATAAAATCAATTGGCGAAAAAGAAAAGTTATAGGCTCCACTTCTATTAGTATAGGAAAAACTACTTAAATAATTACGAACTCATCACGACGAAGTCGTCTTACGATCAAAGTTCTGTTGTTTTGGTTTACTTATTTGTGAGAGGTTGCTTCCAGCACTAAAACTCTTAAGTTTCTGATTCCATATATGCATGAATATTATAAGCTACAGTTATTTCAGGAACTGGATGTGATTGATATAAGTTTACACAGTTTTTGATAAACATGAATTTTGATACTAAATTGAAATAAAGCTATGGTAATGTTGTGTAATGTAGAAACAGCTATTTCTGGCAATAATATTAATTTAAGTTTCTTTAATACTAAACTTTAATGAGATAAAAGCCAAAATATGCAGCAGAACTTTTGTCTGTCTATAAGTTAGTTTGTTTGCAAATCACACAAAAATTACTGGACAGAAATTAATAAATTTTGATATCCTGATATCTTAAAGTCTGGAGGCAATTGATTTATTGATTTTTATAATGGTTTAAATACTTAAAAAAAGTAAAAACATTAAAATTTAATTTACTTAAATTACTGAAAACTGCTAGATTAAAGTGAATGTATTTCGGAAAGGTAACAGTTTAAAGCAGCCTGTAGGATAAATACTTTTTTAAAAAATATGTCTATAAAAAATTTTACGTAGCAGCGTTTGAACCCGCTCCTCTTAGCAACCGTCCACGCGAGCGAGCGTTATTCCACATTTACGAAAGAAAAATACTTTTTAGAAAACATAAAAATCTAATCCAGCTACGTTAAATTTTTTATATATTTTGTAAAAAATATTTTTCTTTCCTAAGTGTGGAACAAACACTTTAAAAATGGAAAAAAACCTGTAAGATAGTTGTGAGTCCTGATTTTCTATATGACTCTCATAAGAAAGATCTAAATGATATGCAGTCAAATTACTACGATACGCAAGTGACGCTTAGTTATATAATTTTAACTAAAATTGTTGATTAAATCGAATAAAACACTTATCTTTGTTAAAAAAAAAAAAAATAGCTTCACGCTGTATCCCGCACACAGCAGGGTAGGCAGAGGGAACTTAGTGTTAAGACACTTCGTTCCCCACTTTTTGCCGAATTCTGAAGGCATTGCGTGTTGAGGGGCAGAACTCAACGCCGCGCTTAACCTCGACACCAGAGCAAAGAAATGGAAATATAAATTTAAGTAAATATTTCAGCTCCTCGAGTGGGGATCGAACCCACAACCAGTCGATTTTGCAGTCACACCTCGTGCCGCTGCGCCACGACTGGCCTCACTTATCTTTGTACTTAAGCAATTAATAGTTTTTAGAGTAACACGAATATTATTTTAAACGACAACGATAAAATAGTGGCTATATTTGTCGGGAATAGCGAAAAATGGTGATGAAAACCAATAAAAATAAAAATATTTTTCAATGGTTTTGCAAAGTAAATTCTAATTGTGAGTTAAATGCATATATTCTTATAATTCCAATGAAAAGAAATAAGTCGCATAAGGTACTGTACGTGCCATTCATTTCTAATCAAGTTAAAAAACTGGAAACGGGCAATATGTATTTTACACAAACTATTTCGAGCTACTTTTGAGATCTTCATAACATGTAAAAAAAATATCTATAGAACTTAACTTTACATAGCTTCATGTTGTATTCCTAGCGGGGTAGTTAAAGAGAACGGAGCGCCGAACACTACGGTCTTTGCATCCCTCTTTCGCCTCGTCTACTGTCATTAGCCTCTTCATACATGCCCTCCGGGGAATTCTTATGCTTTTTACGTGACGTTGTTTCAGTATTTTTGATCCTGTGTTTTCGAAGGTCAACCGAGATCTCCCCCTACCTTTCTTACCGCTTCTCTTCCTTAATAAATCTTTTTGGCCTTTCTTTCATTACTCATTCTCGCTTATACCTGACATTTTGTGTAAGTTTCATTGCGGATTCGATCAGCTAAGCATATCCTTCAAAGAGATGGCATCTCCACAGCTTTCATCTTTCTTTCATTCCCCTTCTATAATACCCACATTTCGCTGCCGTATAACAGCGTCGGTACCAAAACCGCAATGTGTACTGCCAAACGTGCAGCTGTGTCGAATTTTCGTTGTCTCATCAATGCAGCTAAGACACCATTAACCCTGTTACTGCCGGTAATAGGATTAATAGTGCCTCAGCAAAACCTTTCCGCATCCATTTTGTATGTTCCATCTTAAATATTCCACTTTATTCACTTGTTCTAATATTTTATTAAATAATTTACACTGATCTTGCATTCCGTCCTTTCTTCATTTCTTTCAAATATTTCTTATATGTGTCCTTAGTCCATAGAAATTTTGCACATTTGTAAAAATCTGTTAGCTTTATAAAAAAAAATAATCGATTTAACTCAAATAAAATATATTAAAGTTTAAAATCCAGCATTTATGTGACTTAGTGAGTCACAAAAACTCACCTATTAGAAAACTAACCTACTTCTAGGTAACCAAAAAACCTGCTGTTGGCTAGGTACCACCAAGGTAAACTATTAAACATATGTAAATACAGGAAAAATGTGAAAAGTGATAATAATTATTGACAATTACTAAGAAGAAAATAAAAAAGTTAAGTGTGAAAGTTAGATCAAAAAATGTAGAAAAATAAATTGATGTTATTTAAAAATAACAAAGTACTGATGAACATTGGTGAAATAAGAGACTCTCGACTTCCCCGATAAAAGAATAAATCTATATGGGTGCCGATTTCTGTGTTTATTCAGGACATTCTTTTTTACCACCTTAAACTTAATATCTACCTAATAAGCCAGTAATGTTAGAAATACCTACACTAACTTGCAAATATAATAAAGCTTGTATGTAAATATTGTCTATTGAAATTTATTTTTTAAATACTTGATACATAGAATAAATACTAGATCATAATATCATTTGTAATCCTCCTGCAGCCTTTGGGGCATGTAAATAAAAAGAAGAAACCTCTGAAATAGTAGCGAAATTCAACTATAAACGACTAAAATGCTCAACCATTTCACATTTTATATCTAAATTATAACTAAGAAAAAGGCTTGTACTCGACAACAATTTCAAACTAGCAAAAATGTTTCTCAGGCTTTCATTCAGAAAGCTTCAAAGTTTTCAGAGAACATTTCTAAAGTCGCAAATCTAGTACTTGGTTCAAACTAAAAAGAAAAAAGCAAAAATATAGTCCGAAATTCACTTATTGAGATAGACTACAGCAGTGACTTAATGAAGGATATGTGACAAATCTATAAGATATACTATTAACTCGAAAAAACTCAGCTTCACGCACACTGCAGGGTAGGCAGAGGGAACCTAGTGTTAAGACACCCCGTTCCCCACTTACTGCCGAATTCTGGAGGCATTGTGTGTTGAGTGGCAGAACTCACGCCGCTTGTCCTCGACACCAGAGCGAAGAAATGGAAATATACATTTAAGTAAATATTTCATCTCCTCGAGTGGAGATCCAATCCACAACCAGTCGGTTTTATAGGCACACTTTGTGCCGCTGCGCCACGACTGCCCTTAAGTTATACTATTAATTGAATACTGTTAGAAAAGTCAATTTAAAAGTAGTAACATCAACATAATATATATTGTATTGGATGTATAATATAATATAGGCATCATAAATAGTTGATATGCGAGTATTTGAATGAATATAGAGAAAAACCAGGCAAGTGCGAGTTGAACTCGGCGATTGAGCGTTCCTTACTAATTTTAAGATTGTAAGGCAACCGGAAATACAACTTATAAAAGTTGACAAACGTGAAGTTGCAAGTTGTAAGTGCATATGCCCGCACTTATTTATTATTAAATGAACTAGAAATATAATTAATAAAGTTATGTTTGTAGTTTATAAAATTATTTTGGTTTGATCGAGGAAATGAAATACTTATATTTTTCATTTCCTCGCTCTGACAAAGGCAACGCTCGGAGTTCAGTTCTATATAATGTAGTACGCAATGCCATCAGAATTCGGTGGGAACGAAAATGTCTTAGTATAAACGGAGTATCTTAACACTAAGTTCCCAGGTTTCCTCTGCCTACCATGCTATGTGCGGAATACAGCGTGTAACTATAAAAAAATAGTATTTTTTTCTATCTATATATATAAAAGGACTTGTGCTGACTGACTGAGGTAAGACGCACGCAAAGCCGTAACCGCTGATGGCAGAAACGTGAAATTTGGGCAGATGTTTATTTTCATATTCTGGACATCCACTAAGATGGGAATTTGAAAAATTTTAACCTTAAAGGGATGAAATAGGGGTTGAAAGTTTGTATGGAAAAAAAAAATAATTTGTACCGATTTTTATAAAATTTGAAATTCAGACTCTTAAAAATATTTCATTGAACACGTGTTTCATGGTTTTTAAGAATTCACCCCCTAAGGGTTCAAATAAGGGGTTGAAAGTTTATATGGAAAAATCTTTAAATTGCCACCGATTTTTATAGAAATTTAAATTCAGACTGTTAAAAATATTTTATTGAACACGTGTTTCGTGGTTTTTTTAGAATTCACTCCTAATAAGCGGGCGAAGCCGCGCACGCCCTCTAGTTTACCTATAAATTTTCTCTTCTCGGATTTTTTTCTTTATTTGTATTGTAAATTCTCACTTTATGCGTAATTTCCTAATTTTTTGCCTACGAGAAGTATCCTATCGTTTATAGTAGTTTTAGGTAGCAAATTATTTTTGCATATAACGCAATCAAAAGATACAAGGTTTTGATTACGTTGACTCAGAAGCTTAATTTTTTTCTATGCTTCAAGGGACCGTAGCCCTTGGTGATTTGATATTTATAATGTCAGCTGGGTTATATAGTTAAAATATAAAAACAATTAGAAAACATTATTTAGTAAGAATAAATTAGCTTAGTTTAAGTTTACAGCGTGCAAAGAATACAGAAAATCTAGAGATAAACTACTCCACACTGTTTATATACTGACGTCTTCATTATGTTAGGTAAAGCGTGTCCTATATAAATATTTCTTAAATAAACATGAAAAGTCCCGATAGTCTTCCTGTGTATCTAATATCAAAATACATTAATATCTCTGTACGGTCTAAGGAAAAAGGGTTGACATTATTATACGGTCATATTATATTCTCGAAAGGACAACTTTCATTTCTAGTGGACGATTTGCCGTTCTTAATTCAAATATATGGATATTATGCCTCAGATAAGCGGTCAAAGAGAAGAACAATATAATTTTCATTACAATTTCAAAATCAAAACACGGCGTTGAATTCCGCAGATTTTAATTTTAACCTTACCTAGCAGGTGCATTAAAAAAATAATTAATATAAATATTCTATTCTAATATTATACATATGTATTATCCTTAATTTTAAGTTACTCAAATTCTCTTATCAAAGCCTTGCTAAATATTCTAGAATAAAACCGCATATTGCGGTTTCATTCTAAAATATTAGATGAGCTTTAGTGTTATGGATTAAGGGTTAGGTCTTTGATGAAACTTTTAGTGAAATGTGGAGATGATAAATTCATACATACGAGTATATGTATATACTTGATTGAATGCAATGATGGTGGATTCAAATTCTATTCTGATAAAACACTTTCATAAGCATTTTAAATATTTAATAATCTTATATAACGTTGACGTGACTCTTAACTTAACTTAGCTTCACGCTTTATCCCTAGCGGGGTAGTCAGAGAGAACGGAGCGCCAAACGCTACGGTGAACGGTTTGAAAAGAAAAATACTTATTTAGAAAACGTATAAAAACGTATAAAACGTAAAACGTATAACCTGGTCGGTTTCCAGGAGGCGCCGTTTGCGCACGGGTTTGAGTCCCGCTACGTTCAAATTTTTATACGTTTTCTAAATAAGTAACAAACATTTTTAAAGACACATATATCGAATATCATTCAAGCAAATAAATATTTAATACTGTTTTATACGAATATATGATCTTTCAGAAAGAAATAGCTAATAGTGAAGCCCAAACTATTGGATGGAAGGTCGGATGTGATCAATTTATGAATATAAGGGTTGGCAGTTCTACTGCGCCGCCATAAAACCCCGGATATCGTTTGTAATTGACAGTACAATGCAGAAAAAATATTTAAAAAAAGTGCGTACAACAATTGTACTCCTTCTTTTCATATTTTAACACAGTTCAATGTAAAATATTAAAATGAACATTATTTTTGCTTCTTTTTTAGTTTATTTATATTTAATGTGTAATTATTAGGCCAGTCGTGGCGCAGGAGCACAAAGTGTGACTGTAAAATCGACTGGTCGTTGGTTCGATCCCCACTCGAGGAAATGAAATATTTATTTACATTTATATTTTCATTTCTTCGCTCTGATATGGAGACAAAGCGCAGCGTTCAGTTCCGACACTCAACACGCCATGCCTCCAGAACTTGGCGGTAAGTGGAGAACGGAGTGTCTTAATACTAGGTTCTCTCTGCTGCTGTGCGGAATATAGTAATCTCTATATATAATAAGTCAGTAAAAATATTTTGTCTGTACATTTAGCAATTTTGACTGAAATGGATAGAAGGACATTTAAAAAGAATAATAGAAAGCAAAAAGTTTTTTTTTGAATTTCTTGTCTGTCTGTCTGTCTGTCTGTCTGTCGACATATTTTTGTCCGCATTTTTCTCTGAAAGTACTGAACCGATTTACTGGAAAATTTCACCAATTGCTTTGTTTTAAGTCAACTTAACTACTAAAGTTTAGTTCATCAAAATCGGTTCATTAAAAAAAAAGTTATCGTCATTTGAATGAACTCAAGGCATTACTTTGCCTGCGAATATTATATAGCAATCGCGCTGGTATGACCCTGGCTAAAGAATGACATTCGAAACGTCTGGTTTATATGATTATTGATAAAAATATATATTTTTGAAGCACTATTATATAATATTTTATACAATAAATAATGATATAATTGAATTGTTAGTGGAGATTACCTTCATAAATCATAACAGTTAAGTTTAAGTCGTAATTAATTCAACCGGCCGGTCGTGGCGCAGCGGCACGAGGTGTGACTGCAAAACCGACTGGTTGTGGGTTCGATCCCCACTCGAGATGAAATATTTACTTAAATTTATATTTCCATTTCTTCGCTCTGGTGTCGAGGTTAAGCGCGGCGTTGAGTTCTGCCACTCAACACGCAATGCCTCCAGAATTCGGCAGAAAGTGGGGAACGGAGTGTCTTAACACTAGGTTCCCTCTGCCTACCCTGCTATGTGCGGGATAAAGAACGATCTTGAAAGAAATATCAAGTAAATACAAAGATATTTTGGTTGGTTCGTTTATAAAATATATATGTAACTAATTTAAAAACTGTACAGGAGTTAATATGCAATGAATACAGTTATTTTACAAAGAATATTATGAATCCTACAACCTAAATTAAATTATTCACTGACATCAGCACATTTAACAGAGTTTTAGAATTATAATGAGACGTATATTATATAGGTAAAAAGAACATAAAATTACAAAAATATATACGTGTAATACATAATTAGCTTTATGTATATTTTATAAATATCAAATATCAACAATGGTCGTATTTTTTTATTTAAAACAATCAAAAATTCATTGACGTCGTAAAAAAAATCATATTAGAAGTCATTATAGTTGTCAATCGATTGTGCTTATTAAATCAGTAATCATGTATTTTAAGCGGGCGAAGCCGTGGGCGAGCCGCTAGTCTAATAATATATAATCTAAATATAAAATTAATTAATTAAAATTAATTCAAAACTAAAATAATTTAACATTAATTGCACTTTGGTCAAAATACTAACATAAAACGATAGGCAAAGAATTGTAGCAAGCTAACCTTTTGTTTACTAATAAGAACCAACTACTACCACTCTACGTTCCAAATCAATAAATAAAAGACTAAACAAAATCGACATTACATTATTTAATACACCAAAATAGAAAAAAAAATCCATAATGCACACAGCGCTAACTGCAAGAACCCAATTATAATATACATCTCCATCGCATCTACATATTTGCCAGCGATAGAGTTTTGCGAGAGCACTTTCAAGTGGGATCCCCCTCGAGGTCGACGCCCGCACACCCTGCCGTCCCGGGGCGACCTTTTGAAAAACAAATATACCGCCTTTAATAAGACATCTAGATATTGCTAACATTATTTTTTTTTAGGTATGTACTATTCGTATATTAACCTTGTATTGATATTTTTTTTAGCTTCACGCTGAACATGGTAGGGTACAGAGGGAACCCGGGAACCTAATGTTAAAATACTCCGTTCCCATTAAGGTACTGACTTTTCGCGGTATTCTGGAGGCATTACGTGTTGATTGGCAAAAATCAACGTCGTTGCCAGAGCTTATATTTAAAAGCGGTATATTCAAAATATTAAATATGTAATTTCCTCGATTTGGGATCAAACCCACAACCTCTTGCCACTACTGGACTTAATTGCAATGCAGAATTAACACAACTGCTCAAAGGTAGATTTTTAAGGAAAATATAATAACAAATATATTATCTTTAAATGGGAACGTAAACTATTGTATTTCGGTAAAAACGACGAAAACAAAAATAAAGACGAAATAAACAAGAATAAACAAAACGAAAATTTTATTAAATACTTAAGTACGAATACGACGTACATACGAGTACGTATGTTTAAAATGTTTTGAAAATAGAAAAAGATATTTAATTTTTAAAAACACATTTCGTAACATGCCTGATACTGGAATAAGAGTTAAAACTGCGTCTTAGACGGCAATGTTATATAAAAACTGAAAGAGACATCTTGACCTCTTTACAAAACAGCACCAGACATTCGACACAGCACTGTATTAAACTTAAGTACCTAAAATCTTGTCTATTTATGATTTTGAATGTCAGCTAACAACGAGATTAAGCTTTGAGAATAAAAATAGGGCGTATGTACTTTGTTTACAGTAAAAGTATTAAAGTCTATGTATATATAGGTATATATAGGTATTTTTGTCATTTTGAACCTATATTTACCCCGTACTCCTGGTGAAATAAAAAAAAAATTCTCCCTTTGAGTAAATGTAAGGTAGAGTTTCACTAAGATCTCGTGGTGCTGGTGTAGTTCTCAAACTTTCTATTCGGAGAAAGGATTATAGAACTTATAGGACTTTAACTTATTAGGAAACTTTTATAGAAGAGTAATTACCAAACTATAGCTCTTGAATGTCATAGGCGGCGTCCATGGGTCTCCTATGGGTACACAACAGATCCTGGTTCACGTCAATTTGTGATGAACTTCGGTAAAATATGTCAAAGAGATTCTCTCGGTCAATATAGCGTTTTTTCTACTCCAGAGAAACTAGCAGCTGTCTTCAAAGTAGTTGATCAGGGTTTCATCAACAATTAGGTGTTAACACGTTTCTGAATTCTTTAACTCATTCACCAACATTGATGCCATAGTTCGAATCTTACTATTGACCGAATTTCCTATACTTACCGAGAGCTTCTCCCGAAGTTCATTGGCTGATTGTATTGTATTGGTAGTAATAAAGTCCCTATCCGTTGTTAAGTGCTCAATGATCCAGGTTGTTTTAAAGTATCCGGAAACCCTGTTAACCCACTGTATCCTAGGCATCTCTCATTTCTTCGATGATGTCGATTCTAAAGTGCTATCGAAGCTTCCCTTGTCAAGTATTCCATCCTCCAGTATCACTCGTGTGCACTTGGCGATGACCACTATGGGGCCTTTGCTGGGTCTGTTGAATTTGAGGTTGCCTGTTCGTCGATACTTAATTGTCATTGCCTAAATTGTAATTTTTTGGTGAAAATATTCAATCAAAGAAAAAAAGTATTTGATATTTCACAATAATACAATCAAACATATATTACATATATTTTTATATACAGTCAAACTAAATGTTAAGTAAATTTCTATATATATATATTGTAAAAACGTAGCACCGTACATCCACCGTCCGTACACACCCTGTTATGTTTGTGCATTGTTCATTGAATTTTCATCACCTTTTTGTGAAGACTAAAGAGATAGTAATTCTCTTTGAACGAAGCCAACGATATGTTAACGTTCAACGACCACGAAACGATCTGCGTCATCGCGAAAAAGGGAACGGTCAAACAACTACAAATATTATTTGAATTTTTGGCTTTTCATAAATAATATGAATAAGCTGGTTTATTTCATCTGTGTATATTTATTAATGGACATGAATCATATTATTTTAGTATCATAAGGTAAATTTTACATTTTTATAAATATATATATTATGTCGAGGCTAAAGGCGGCGTTGAGTTCTGTCACTCAACACGCAATGCCTCCAGAATTCGGCAGAAAGTGGAAAACGAAGTGTCTTAACACTAGGTTGCCTCTGCCTACCTTGCTGTGTGCGAGATACAGCGTGAAGGTGACAATGTTACTAGTAAATAGTATATTGAGAGAAATAGGAAAAAATAAAAAAAATAATTACAAAATATTTTGACTTTCAAACAACATTGTATTTTAAAGCAAGTTAAATATAAATCCGAATACAGTAAAAGAATGAAAAAACATCATTGACCGCAAAACAAAGAACGGAAATGTCATTAAACGGTAAACACCGTAACAAGAAAAAAACAATTAAGAAACGGAGAGAATAGAGGCCTAATTAGGAGGAGGCAAAACATTATAAAATGTGTTCGGGTGCGACAAAAACCTTCATAAAGCGGTCCTCGGCCACGTTCCGAAACTGGGTTATGTACGGTATGGAAATAATTACACGTCAAATGATCCGAATGACATCTTTTAAAATGTCTACTGTCGAGCTGTTATAGGATTAATGTATCTCATTACGACGCCTACATTTGACACCTCAGTGATTCTAATATAATTGAGGCCAGACGTGGCGCAGCGACACGAGGTGTGACTGCAAAACCGACTGGTTGTGGGTTCGATCCCCACTCGAGGAGATGAAATGTTTACTTAAAATTTATATTTCTATTTCTTCGCTCTGGTGTCGAGGTTAAGCGCGGCGTTGAGTTCTGTCACTCAACACGCAATGCCACCAGAATTCGACAGAAAGTGGGAACGAAGTGTCCTAACACTAGGTTCCCTCTGTCTACCCTGCTGTGTGCAGCGTGAAGCTGATTTATATAAAACAAAATAATTACAGCTCTTTTGTTCCTATATCTTTTTCGATAAACTTTTACCAATTTTATTTATTCCCATAGAATAAACCCAATCGCTTTTACTCTTAATGTCAAATTACATTGTAGCAAATGCAAGTGGACACATTAAAGGAAGTCGTTACAGTGCTATATGGACCATCAGAATAGTCATAGTCTCTCGTATAAATTTAATAGCATCTACAGTTATGAAAAGGAAACATATTTCATTTTTAACGGCGCGACATTACATGTGCACCGCAAAAAGTCGGCTTCGATATGTAAAACTCCCTCTTTTTGCCGATATCTGGATGCTGCAAAAACTAAAATTGAGGCCATTTATGTACAGTTACGCCCAAAATTTAGCAAAAATACCACGCTATTCTGAATTCGTTTCCTAATTTTCACTAATCTGTGCCATTATTTTAATTCGGAATAAAATTCGGAATTAAAATATTGTAAGATTATTCTATTTTCCATGATATTCTATTATCACTATTATCACTAAATTGTCTTTTAATTGCACTAAATTGTCTAATTAGGTAAAAAAATCAATTTATTAAACAAGTTATTCATCAGTTATTATGTCAATCTAAACAATTATTGCTAGATTTTTTTTCAGCTTCACTCTGTATCCGACACACACCAGGGTAGGCAGAGGGAACAGGGTAGGAAGAGAGGTGTGTTGAGTTGCGGCACTCACCGCTTTCCCCTCGAAACCAGAGCGAAGAAATGAACTTATAAATGTAAATAAATATTTAATTTCCTCGAATGGGGATCGAACCCACAACCATTCGATTTACAGGCACACTTTGTGCCGCTGCGCCACGACCAGCCACAAACCTATTGTTAGATGTAAGATATAAAAAATATTCCATCATAACTAACCATAACTAATTAGCTTTATTCAATTTGTCTGTATCGGCTCGATTTATTAAAAAAATCTAAATAGAAATTATTTTATTCCATGACTTGCAGAAGTGGTATTGATGTGTTTTATAAAACTATAAATAGATCAAAATAAATATTTAAGAGAAATTTACACACATTAAACGAAATAAATTTAAACCAATTTATCGTATAAATTTGGTGGTCACACATGATATTTTATTACCGCCGACAAACCGTTTAAAATAATTAAATTTTATATTTCAGAGTGTAAAAATTATATACATAAACATATAGCTTTCCCAATCATTTAAGAAAAAAAATGAAAAAAAATACAGTTACACAAATACAGTTTAACTAACGCCCTACTCTAGACCTAAATTAGTCTAGAGTAGGGTCTAAGTGTCTTATCAGCTTCACGCTGTATCCCGCACATAGCAGGGTAGGCAGAGGGAACCTAGTGTTAAGGCACTCCGTTCCCTATTTTCTGCCGAATTCTGGGGGCATTGCGTGTTGAGTGGCAGAACTCAACGCCGCGCTTAACCTCGATGTCGTGTCTTATTATTGGTTTTATGTCCAATGTACGATTCAAATAATCTTTAATTTCTGCGTTCAACATTTTCAAGGTTCTAAAAATATTCTGTACAAATAAATATTCAGGCAACCCTTTTTAAATAACGCGAACAATTAAAAGTGTCCTTGTCAACGGTAATGATTTATAGCGTTGTACAATAGAAATGCTAAAAATGTTGTAGGTAAAAGAATTCATATGCCACCTCCGTTCCAGGACATATCTAAAATCTGACTTTTTAAATATTTTAAGCCTACAAATGTGAGTGAATACATAGGCGCCGCTTGTTTTTATATATAAACTTAGTCTTTTTAAACTTTTTTTAAAGTGTTGTTCCAAACTTACGAAAGAAAAATAACTTCTTAAAATATATTTAGAGCACATTATTTATGTTCCTGAAATAATCAATTTATATAGGATCAATAAGGTAACGATATTTTTGTTAATTACCTTAAAAGGTGCTGTTATAAAACGTAGTTATATTTAAATGAAAGTAAAGTGATCACTTAAAACTCATTACTTAATGAAAATAAAAGTGTCAACAAGTAACTGCCTACAGTCTATACCTTGTTAATAAATATCTATAACGCTATAAATCAGCTTCACGCTGTATCCCACACACAGCAGGGTAGGCAGAGAGAACCTAGTGTTGAGACACTCCGTTCCCTATTTTCCGCCGAGTTCTGGAGGCATTGCGTGTTGAGTGGCGGAACTCAACACCGCACTTTGAGTTCCGCCACCAGAGCGAAGAAATGAAAATATAAATGTAAATAAATATTTTATTTCCTCGAGTGGGGATCGGACCCACAACCAGTCGATTTTACAGTCACACTTTGTGCCCCTGCGCCACAACTGGCCTCTATAACGCTATGTAATTCAAATCAAAATCAAAGGAACGAAAGTTTGTTATATGACTGTAGCATATCGTCAGCTTAGAGTGTATGCTTGCTAAATCCATTTTATTTTTACGTTATTTACATTTTTATACCGTTCGAAATCGTAAAAAACACAACAAAATTGACCTTTATTTTATTTCATATAGTAGAGAATACAAATCTATTTTTGAAATTGTAAACTTCTGATAACATTTCTCCGTGTTATTTTTGTATTGTTTTTTTTTTGCTTAACGCTGTATCCCACACAAAGTAGGGTAGGCAAAGGGAACTTAGTGTTAAAACATTCCGTTTCCCATTTTACACCGAATTCTGTACGCATTGCTTGTTGAATCTGGTATCGACCAGAGCGAAGAAATAAAAATATTAAATATTTCACTTCCTCGAATGGGAATCGAACCCACACGCCTGTGCCTCTGCGCCACGACTCACCTCTGATATTAGACACTTGTATCTATTTCAAATTAACGTCTTTACATCATCAACACTGTGGTTATTAGTAAAAATATAACGAAAGAGAGAAATAAACGCCACAATTTAAGAAGGGCATAAAATTTTAATCGAGGTTCGAGACAGATCCCGAGAAAATGGGAGCGATCGATAACAAAGATGCCAATAGCCTCTAGAGCGGGATCACAATTACAAGAGTAGTAATGCGGTTACCGGCGAGTGATTGATGCTTCGCCACGTCCAACCTAATAAAGAAGAGCAACTGTCAAAAAACAAGAAAACTATAGCAATTTTATTACATTTAAAAATCAAATCAGCTTCACGCTGTATCCCGCACGCAGTTAAGTAGGCAGAGGGCATCTAATGTTAAGACACTCCGTTCCCCACTTTCTGCCGAATTCTGGAGGCATTGCGTGTTAAGTGGCAGAACTCAACGCAGCGCTTAACTTCGACACCAGAGCGAAGTAATGGAAATATAAATTTGAGTAAATATTTCATCTCCTCGAGTGGGAATCGAACCCACAACCAGTCGGTTTTACAGTCACACTTTGTGCCGCTGCGCCACGACTGGCCTCAATTACATTTAAAGTAATACGTTATAGATATATGTAGTTTTTCTATAAAATTATTTTTCTTTATTATGTGTGGAATTACACTATAAAAATGTTTAATATGACACAGTAAAAAATTGTGGAGGAAGGTCACGTAAAAAGCATGAGGACCCCTCCGAGGGCATGTATGAAGAGGTTGATGACAGTGGACGACGCGAAAGAAGTATGTAGAGACCGTAGCGTTTGGCACTCCGTTCTCTCTGACTACCTCGCTAGGGATAAAGCGTGAAACTAGTTTTAGTTATATAGTTATAGTAAAAATTTGTTGCTTATACAGTGTTTGTTGCTGGTAAAATAATTTTAACTTTAGCTAGTAAGCATATCAACGTGAAAGTTTGTGAGCATGGATGTTTGTTCCATTTGCACGCAAAAACTACTGAACTGATTTAGATGAACCTTTACAGTAATATAACTCATATTTCAGAATAGGATATAGGCTATAATGTATGTAAAGTTTTCATATAATTTAGCTAAAATATAACAATAAACTGAAGCAAGCGAAGCCGCGCGTGTGTCTCTAGTTACTTATATATTGGAATGTCAGTGGCCTATGTATGTAACATAACATTCCTACAAACAATTCATGTTAAAATTTGAAGTGAAATGTCTAAAGTTGTTTTTAAGTTAGTGGTTCAAAGTTGAGAAATAAGACCGCTTCAAACATCCTTTCGTTCAAAGGAATCAGGGAGAACTTTTATTTTAGAGACAAAGGGCGTGATGGCCCGAGGTAATTCGTCTGAAACTCCGAGATTGAAGAACTTCAATGTCGATGTCGTTTAGTTGAAAAGTCGATTTTAGTTCTACGTGATCGAGAATTGAGCACATCTGTGAGTGAAGGAGACTTAGTGTGAAATTTCTTTTGTGTAGGTACTACATTAAACAGTTTTGTTTTGGCTTCATTTATTCTCTCGCATCTATCAATAGCAGGGCAGAGATAACCTAGTAAGCTTTTGAAATAGATGACCTATATATGTAGAAATAAGTACTTACATTCTTATAAAATACAACTGTAAAAGTACATAATCAAATATGTTAGTACAATTTTAATACCACCACCACCACCAAGGAACCACCTTAACATTTATTTTAATGTATTTGTTAGTATCTGTTGTTTTAGGGGCAGCAGAAATACATCATCATCTGTGGAAATTTCAATTGTAACTACTCATGAGATGCAGCCTGGTAACAGACGGACAGACAGACAAACGGATGGACAACGGAGTACTAGTAATGGGTCCCATTTTACCCTTTGGGTACAGAGCCATAAAAAACACAACTTCTGGTGTAATCATGATAAAGTACAGTTACCAGTATTAGAAAGCTAACTGAGTTTAACACATTAGCGAGATTAGTTGCCAGTTCACTCCTGCTGCGGTTCCACTTCCAATTGGAAGTCTGTCGTCTAAAGAAAAATAAACTTTGAATAGAATTAACGTAAAACTTTAAAGTTCTTGACAAACAGTCTTCCGACGCTTAAGAATTTCCATCAATGATTATTATATAAAGTTAGATATGAGTTCTGCCACTCAACACGCAATGCCTCCAGAAATCGGTAGAAAGTGGGGAACGGAGTGTCTTAACACTGGCTATCCTGCTTGTCGGGATACAGCGTGAAGCTGATTGACATTACATGTAATGTGCATATCGTATTTACTAAATGTGTAATATGGAAACAATATATTTACTTCGCAATAGAGTTAAAATGTGTATTTTGTTTATATATTTTAACAATAATTTTGTTAGAAAAATACTTATTTAGAAAACGTATAAAATGTTTAACCTAGCTGGACTCGAACCCGCGCCTCCTGGAAACCATTTTTAATGTATTTTTAAAAATGTTAAAAACATCTTTGTTTACATATTCACACATTCTATGGTAGTATTCACTTGAAGGAATGAATATTGAAAATATAAAATGTGTTTAATTTAATTTGATTTAAATTTAATAAATATATAATATTGATAACAAATATACCAAATTAATATCTTATTTATTTAAAAAAAATTGGGTCTTTAATCAGAATAAGATAAAAAGAGCTAGAAATTGTATCAGATAATTCAAAACGAATTTCGTTGCCAAGTGGGCTGGGCGTACGCCAAGACAACGCTCCGCTAAACGGCTGCGATCAGAAAAGATAGCGACCGACATTGAAATTTTAAACTGCTTTTTAATTATTTTATGTGAATTTAAAAAGTAACAACATCAACAATAACTACAATATTTAACTATAAATAAGAAGAAACTTTAACATATTTTTTTTAAACGCCGTATTGTTTTTTACTGATTTTTTTTTATAAATATAATAAAAAGATTTTAAACGCCTTACGATGCATTTGAGAGTCTACTCTTATTTCGGTTAAGTATTTGTTTATATTATTTTTCAATTTTGGGCAAAACAAATATCTACCTTAGATTTGGTTACCCAAAATACAGTGAAAGTAAAAATGGCATAACGTAGAGAATGGAGTATCTGAACTCTACAGTCTCTCACTTTCCCCACATCGTACCACTAAACACGAAAGACACGTTAAAATATATTTATGTCTTATATTTGTATATACGACGAAAATCCCATTTTACTTTATCCAATATATTAAAAAAACAAAAAAAAAAAATTATAATAGCTACATTTTCAAAATCATTTTCAAAATATAAACAAAATCATCGATGCGCAAAAAATTTTATATAATTTCGAAACTTGTATCACAGCGCGAAACTCGCATTTTCATAGAGTTAAATTACGTCGGGTAGTTGTGAATATAAACGTTGCAACGGGCAACTGGGTCGACTGCCGCTCTCGACTCGTACAGTCAACCACACGAAGAAACTTTTATTATTTCTTATTGCATTAAGAATAAGGGCCATAATTCTACAAACACATTTCATTTTCAAGTGTTGCCGACTGTACGTCGTTCGTACACATAGGTGAATTCGGAAAGAGACAGAAACGTGAATATTGCGAAGTCGAACAACTGTCAGCAAAGAAGAAATGGATGCTGCTAAAATAATTCTTTGAGTTATATAATAATATATTTTTTTAACTTTCAAGTAGAAGTTTCATTGCACATACATTGAAATCTAAATTTAAAATATATTTTAAATATCTTAAAAAATAGAGGCCGGTCATGGCGCAGGGGTATAAGGTGTGACTGTAAAACCGATTGGTTGTGGGTCCGATCCCCAGTCGAGGAGATGAAATATTTATTTAAATTTATATTTCCATTTCTTCGCTCTAGTGCCGAGCAAAGCGCGGCGTTGAGTTCTGACACTCAACACGTAATGCCTCCAGAACTCGGCAGAAAGTGGGGAACGAAGTATCTTAACACTAGGTTCCCTCTGCCTAACTTACTGTGTGCGGGATACAGCGAGAAACTGAATTTTCAGATTTTTTTTTATATAACGTGGCCAATCTTACCGCAATGGCACAAGCGTGCGGCTGTAAACACGACTGGTTCGATTCCCACTTCGGGAAATGAAAATTTAATACTTTCATTTTCTCGCTCTGGAAACGAGGCAAAGCTCGGCGTACAGTTCTATCACTCAATACGCAACGCCTCTAGAATTCGGCGGAAAGTAGAGAACGGAAGTGTTCTAATGGTAATGAGTGTATTACTACTACACTAGGTTCCCACGTTCCTTTTGCCTAGACTGCTAAATGCTGGATACAGCGTAATGCTTATTTAAAAAAAAACCAATTATTCCGAAACAAATAATAATACAAATCTATCATTTAAACTACTAACTTTGTCCAAAATATCAACAAAACTATAACAATTAAAGTAAAAAACTTTCCCACTGAAACCAAACAGCCGTAGACGAGAGTACGAATATTCTATCTTATTGCAGTCAACTTTTGAAGAGATGGTATTTTGTTTAATACAATAGTTGTTGTTTCAATAAGAACATGTTCTTATTATACATAGTTCTTAGTTCCCCGGCAAACTTGCGCTCTCCATTTCAATATTCTGAACAGGAATGCCTAAGAATAATACACAAAGTTAGTACAAATGAAAGGACCAACCGAAACACACCAAGCCAGCCGTGGCGCAGGAGCACAAAGTATGGCTGTAAACGCGACATGTTGTGGGTTCGATCCCCATTCGGGGAAATCAAATATTGACATTTCTACGCTCTGGTGTCGAAGAAAAGCGCATCGAGAATCGCCACTCAACACGCAATGGGGAACGGAGTGTCTTAACGTTCCCTCTGCCTACCCTGTTGTGTGCGGGTATCCAGCATGAAAAAAAAAGAAAAAACATTTTTTTTATATTTACACTACGCCAGCAAGTATTTAAGCAGTTGTATCTTATTAAAAAGAGCAACGGAACATAGAGCCGTATAGGTCATTAGAACTCACTCATAAAGTCGTTAGCGTTGCATTTGAACGTAAGAACTAAAGTTTTCAGTTTCACCATTTTAGTGCAGTGGAATATTTATATTCGAAACGACAATACGACTCACGATATCATAAAACTTGAAATTTGTGTGATATTTAAAAGGAATAATATGTTGCAATATATAAAAATATATACAAATACTAAAATCGTTTCTTAATAAAGTTAATTTTGTTTAAAAGTTTATAAGATATTAAAAAAAACCCATGATTAAATTAGTATTTTGTGTCTATCAGAGAAAAACAGTTTCTCTGAAATATTATAAATTTAAGTATGTTTTACTATGCTTATTAACCTAAGCTGTTGAAGCCGTCTTGGCACAATGGTACAGTGACCGACTGTAAAATCGACTGTTGGGAGTTTCATTCCCGCTTAAGGGATTGTAAAATGTGTTTTTTGTGGCGTTGACGTCTGCCCATCAACATGAAAGCACCGAAAGTAGGTCGAAAATTGATAACGGAGTGACTTTTGCCTATCCTGCTATATGCGGGATAAAGCGTGAAGTCTTTTTTTTATTTAAGTAAAGAAATATATTTTTTCTGTATCAAATACTTGTATATATACATTATTGAATAACTGATATATGTTGTAACTATATAAAAATAGTCATAGTATCTAAGATCATAGATAGAATAAAGATAAACACAAAATAAAAATGTAAAAAGAGGTTTAAAGAGAGTTATAAATCGATGAACGCGAGCTGCAACAGCATGACTCATTGTCACGTTCCGCCTGAACGCGAGCGAGGGCGCGGAACGAACGATAGAGAGGCAAGATCGGCCTAAGCATTCATCTTGTGATGATATATATATATATATATATATATATATATATATATATATATATATAATTTTATTACTTTAAATGAATATTACCATTTCTTCACTCTGGTGTCGAGGCAAAGCGCGGCGTTGATTTCTGTCACTTAATACACAATGCCTCCAGAATTCGGCAGAAAGTGGGGAACGGAGTGTCTTATACTAAGTTCCCTCTGCCTACCCTGCTGTGTGCGGGATACAGCGTGAAGCTGATTTACTTGTAATTAATCTGTATAGTTTAAGTAAAAAAAAATATTTAAAATAACGAGTGGAAATAAATGTTAATTTATCGAAAAAAATATAATTTTCAATTATATTCTTTCTCTCCTTTGTATTATACAAAATAGTTATAATTCAATGATGATAAATTATGCGACTTTTTATCTATGTTTTCTTATGACGTTATCACGTAAAATGGTCTTCCTTAAACCGATTTTATGGACAACCACTTCATTTAGATTTTAGTACCAGAATTTATGATATTACAATATCTAATTTTCAGGCTGTTTCGTGTCCTTGTTATTTCACGTGTGTAATATTATTTTACTTTATAAAGCTATCGGAATGGCTTATGGTATGGAATGGCTTCATATATAATTAACAGAATGAAATACTTACGTTTCAAGCAAATCGTGGCGCAAAAGCCCTGTAAAAAATCTGTAAAAGCCCAAAGTGACTGTAAACACGACTGATTGGTTCGATCCTCACTTGAGGAAGTTAAATATTAAATATTTTCATTTCTTTGCTGTGATGACGAAAAGCGCGGCGTTGAGTTGCTCCACGCAACACGCAATGCCTCCAAAATTCTGCGGAAAATGGGGAACGGAGTGTTTCAACATTAGGTTAAGACTCTCCTTTCCCTTTGCCTACCCTGCTGTGAACGGAATACTGTGTAAAGCTGATTTAAAATACGTAAAGCTATCGCGCTGCGTAGGTATGAAGGGGACAACAAATACAAATTGAAATTAATCAATCGCTACCAAAATTGGCACCGCCTATATCTCGTACAGTCGCTGTATTTACTATTAGAATATTAGATACATAACTGTCTGGATCACGCTGAGTGAGAAATCTGAATGCTGAATGTACATGGATATTAATTGATTATAGCGATGTCGGAGGCCAATCGTGGCGCAGCGGCACGAAGTGTGACTGTACAAGCGACTGGTTGTGGGTTCGATCCCCACTCGAGGGGATGAAATATCTACTTAAATTTATATTTCCATTTCTTCGCTCTGGTGTCGAGGCAAAGCGCGGCGTTGAGTTCTGCCATTCAACACGCAATGCCTCCAGAATTCGACAGAAAGTGGGGAACGGAGTGTCTTAATACTAGGTTCCCTCTGCCTACCCTGCTGTGTGCGGGATACAGCGTGAAGCTGTTATTTTATTTTTTTATTTTATTATATAGCAATGTATCCCTGTATATAACGAAATAAGATTTAAAAATACAATTAAAACTGCAAATTGGAAATACAAGTATGCCGTTGCATTGTTTCATTCAATAGTATTGGGTTCAATATGGGATTGTGCTAGCATACTCGTATATTACATTACTGTACCTATAAATTTCGCTGGAAAAATCAAACATTTTATACAATATTTCTCTTATATATAAAAGAGTAAACATTATCATTTCTCAATATAAAACGAATAAACAAAGCCCGAACGTATCCAAATGAAATCACAATTAAAACTGAATTGTTGAAACTTCTGAAGTGGAAAATTAATCAAATGTACGATTTTTATTTCAACTGATATCGTGCTCTATACAAATGTTGATCTAGGACTAAGAAACCGACGACGGAGGGTGGTAATTGAGTAATTAATTATATTATCTTCTACTATATTGGGTTGTTACCTAGTTACATCTAAATATATGTATTTTTAATTAGAAAATATAATTTTATTGTAATCTTTGAAATTATCTCCTTTTAATATATAAATTTTACTATATATTAATTTACAAAAAAATTACATACTCATGTATGTGTTATATATTTTAAAATCCTTATTTTTTACCACCATTCAAGCCTTTAATGAAATTTAATTTAATACGAAACAGAAATGATTTTTTCGTTATTATAAAAGTTATTTACTTTATTGTAGTAGTCTGTGCATGGAAGATATATGAGAAAAATTGTTATTGGGAGCATTTATAAATGTAAGAGAAATCAAAACAATCATTTTTAACATTTATGTCCGTTATTCATTTGTGCACACTGATCTCAGAAACGGCTTGACATTTCATGTTTGTTTTATTTCAATCAGCTTATATATAAAAAGTTTTATCAATATAAAATGTGTTTTGGACGAAATTTAAGTTTTCAATGAGTAGATATTGCTTTTTAAATAAACATTTTAAAAGAACACGACACGATTCATAATTCAGTAAAAAACTTTAATTAACTTAGTTTCACGCTTTATCCCTAGCGAGGTAGTCAGAGAGAAAGGAGAAAAATGCTACGGTCTCTACATATCTCTTTCGCCTCGTCCACTGTCATCAACCTCTTCATACATGCCCTCCGGAGAGTTCTTATGCGATTTAATTAGCCTTCCTCTAGTATCTTTGATACCGAGATCTTATTTATTTATTTAAAGACTTACTTATTTATTTAAAAACTTAAAATTACCTGAATATATTTCGAAAAAAATACTTATTTAAATCAAACTAGTGATTAGTGATAGATTAATAATAAACAATACATGATTATTATAATAATACAATAAAAAATAAATAAAAATAGTACATAAATCTTTCTTATTAATCACTAAAATTAAAAGTAAACATATTTATCGTCTGCCGCCCGCCGTAGGTAAGTCCGTCCGCGTCACTTACCCCCTGCAAAATGAACGAGGCGTCCGTCTTTCAACCCTTTTGACCTTTTTTGATGTTCGCTGACAGCGGACGTACAATCGTGAAGAACAGTGATTAAATTTTTGTACTGACTTTTTTTTACTCTCGTTACAATTACAGATTGAAATGCCACCTTTAATCAGAAATATTTTTCGTTACATTTCTAATGAAGCCGTAATTTTGTTTGTGTTTAATTTCGTTTCGCTCAGCTTTAATTAAAAACTGTAGCTACGTAAATTGAGGACGTCGTGGCGCAGTGGCACCGGTGTGACTGTAAACGTGACTTTTGTGTATTCGATTCCCACTGGAGGTATTTAATTATTATTTATTAATATGTTTTCATTACTTTTTTCTGGTAACACCACTTTAAAAATTCGGCGCAATGTGTTGTATTGTGTGTTTACACCGTATGTATGACTACATAAAAGATTGAGTTGTAAAATGGTTTATAATTTAAAATTATACTAAACAGTCTTACAACATTAAGAAACGTAATAAAAAACTAAAATAAGCAAAGTTACATATCATAACTAACCAATTTCATAAATTATGGTTATTATTGTTATGTAAAATGTTATTTTGCGGATTAAATGTTTTTTTGTTATTTTATGAGGCCAGTCGTAGCGCAGGGGCACAAAGCGTGACTGTAAATCGACTGGTTATGGGTTCGGTCCCCACTAGAGGAGATGAAATATTTACTTAAATTTATATTTGCATTTCTTCGCTCTGGTGTCGAGGCAAAGCGCGGCGTTGAGATCTGCCACTCAACACGCAATGCCTTCAGAATTCGGCAGAAAGTGAGGAACGGAGTGTCTTACACTAGGTTCCCTCTGCCTACCCTGCTGTATGCGGGATACAGCGTGAAGCTGATTTAATTAATTTTTTATAGATTTGTTACTTTATACATTTATTTCAACAACTCGACGATTCATGTCCACTTAGATAAATTGATATTGAAATAATTAACCTCTCAATGTAGCTATTTCTTGACGCAAAAGAGTAAAAGGCTTCGGTTGAAGTACATATACTATTTAAGAAAATGTTAATATTTATAATGGAAATAAAATATCTATATTGTTAGAAAAACAAAGGGGTTAGGTCCGCCTATTGGAAAACAATGTTTCTAAGTGGTAGAAGAGTGGATAAGAAAGTGAAGAGGGACTTTACTAATAATATAATATTATCGAAAAAGACTGTCTGGGGCACAGTTTTCCTGTAAGCACGACGGTCGTGGGTTCGATTCCCTTTCGGAGAAATTAATTGTTTAATATTTTCATTTGCCCGCCATGGTAACAAGCCAAAGTACGGCGTTGAGTTTCGCCATTTAACGAGCAATGTCTTGAGTTTTCAGCGGAAAGTGCGAAACGGATCGCCTTAAAACTAGGTTCCTTCCACCCTTCTATATGCGAAATACAGCGTCAAGCTAAAAAATTCTCGCGTAGGCAGGTTGAATACAGCCGCTCGACACCCAATATCTCGTACTCTGGCGGAAAGCGGAGAGCCTGGTGCTTTGACATTAAATTCTTACCGCCTACTTCTCTTCATATTCTTTATCTTTTCAAAAAAAATATAGCACAAGAGTTAATTAAAACCGATAATAGTAAAAAGACAACAACTTCGATAAAATACAAATGAGTATATACAATACATATAAAATTAAAAGTATATTCTAAATAAACCTAAGACGTAATCGACCGAGACTAAAGGGGCTTTAGTATCTAGATGGGCTCGTACAATGGGCCTCCTGGAAGCAATTCATTTATCTTCCTTATTCGCTTGTTTTGCTTCAGTTACTTTTTCGCTAATTCTATCAATAAATCACACACCTTACTTCCTTACAGTTATTTTTATTACCCATTAGGCCTTTACTGTTATTCTATTGAGATTTTTACTTTTAATTTGTATTTGATGTGAGAAAATAACTTAAAAGTGATAATATTTATTATTTATGATGATAAAAAGTATTAATTTTTGTCATATTACATTGTCTATGCCAATAGAACTATATAATAATAATTAATCAGCTTCACGCTGTATCCCGCACACAGCAGGGTAGGCAGAGGGAACCTAGTGTTAAGACACTCCGTTGCCCACTTTCTGCCGAATTCTGGAGGCATTGCATGTTGAGTGGCAGAACTCAACGCCGCGTTTAGCCTCGACACCAGAGCGAAGAAATGGAAATATAAATTTAAATAAATATTTCATCTCCTCGAGTGGGGATCGAACCCACCACCAGCCGGTTTTACAGTCACACTTCGTGCCGCTGCGCCACGACTGGCCTCAAACTATGTCTTGGTGCATTATCCAAAAAGTGCATCTCGTTACAAAACCAAACCCAAAATAGTATGTGAATATAATAAGAAATAATTTTAAATTAAATAAATTGATTTCACTCCAATATATTCTGCATATTTTGATAATATCAGAAATCGAAATTATGAATTTATAGATTTAAAGTTCTATACAAACAACATAAAGAGAAACAAAGATTTACTTTAAAAATCGTTTAATCCATTCCTATTGATTGCGTGTAAGCTAACTAAATATACATTCTATCTAAGGCCATGATGGGTTACTATAGAAAATAATTATGATTTTTTAGCAAAGAAACAGATTTCTTCAATTTTTCCGGATCCCATAATCAGAACCTAACCAAACTTTCATCAAACTAACTTAGAAGTGTACCCTTTCCAATAAAATCATCATCAAATCATCGAAATCGGTTGCCGGGATATTGAGTTATACATCCATGTGTCGTCTAAATTCGGCTTATGTGATTTTCCCATGATTACCACTGTCTGAAATGGACTAAATTAAAATGGGACCACACGGGAAGCACTAATTTTCAAATAAAAAACAATCAGTAACATCAGTTCAGCCAGTCAAAAGTTCTGAGGTAGCAAACATTAAAAAAATGAAGTCAAATTGATAACCTCCTCGTTTTAGGAGTTAAAAATAACATAAAAATACTTAGAGACGCAGTATGTCATTTTTCACTTAGTAAGCGTCTCAGCAAAAAAAGAAACAAATAATAAATATAAACCATAACTTTAAATCGTCTTTGTAAAGGAAACGATTATGCCTCAAATCGATATTATCGATTTGTCTGTATTTAGAACCGTTTTGTCATTTAATCTAGAATTCAATGGGATGCCAACTTTAAAAAAATATATATAGGCTTGGTCCGATAAAAATGGTTTTGACGCCTCTTTAGAAATTCTCCGATAAATTTAATTATTTTTGTTAATTGGATGATCTCTAATCAAAAACTCTTTATATGAAAACGTTTTCAGTTACTTACAATGTAATAAACATATAACTGAAAGAATCAATTCCCACGTTTTAAGAGTTCCGAAAGATGTCGCGTTAAGTGCCGAAAACACAGATCATTAATTATATCAGACCCACGGTAATCACAAGATCTCGTCCTGGTCCAATAAACTCTATACAGTTTAATAAATTTATCATGTAAATAAAATCACTATTTTGGGGTAGGCTAAAAAGCCTAAAATACGTGCTTAATAACATTATTTATTACAACAAAATTAATAAAAAATCTAATAAAATTTCAATTAATTTTACACAAATCCTAGCAACCTGTATTTCTAATGTCATATTCACAATGGTGCTAGTTATCAACAATATATAAGTACCCCCAATAAGTGCTTACAAATTTTACATTGTATATGTCCGTACAAGATAAATAAATAAATAAACTTAAGCGATATTAACCTTAAAAAAATACATTTTAATTACTATTACAAAAAGATACAAAAAACTCCTATTCAAACCAGCCAGCCAACAACAAAACATTGAAATTCGGGTCTGGTCGGTATAACTAAGCATTGATTGAAAAGTTTTTGTTTGCAGCATGCGTACAGCGAAAATCGATAACATCGCTTATTCAAATGCATACATCAATGTGTTTCTTGTACAGCTAATTATGCATGAGAGCTATCGAATGTATTGAAATATTATTACTACAGATACAGTAAAATTAGTTTATTTTTTTGCATAAATATATTGAGCTTTATTTCAACTTCTCAGTGTATCCTGCATATAGCAGAAGGAACATAGTGTTAAGACACTCCGTTCGGAAATTTCCGTCCAACTCTGGAGACACTACGTATTGAGTTAAAAACGGGAAAATATTATATGTATGTTCCAAGGCAATGAAGATAGATAAATGAAATGAAATAAAATGGAAGATCGTGGTCGACGTACTATACGGTTTTTAGTAACACTAATAAATCAAATGTGGACATGAACTTGTTAAAAACAAAAAATTGTTACAAAAAATGTTTATTAACCTCATATTAGATCAGAATAAAATTATAAATTATTATTTTATTAAATTTATAAATTATGTAGTTAAATGAAATTAAATTAAAACATTTAAAATATCTACACTATTTTTAAACTTTAAAGTTGTCAGAAATACTGCATTAAATGAGTAAATAATAGAAGTTTTCATTATTTTCAAAAAGCATTCAGTATCAGCAATTTCGAAATATTTCCCATTGAGATCTTTAGAATTCAATGATTTTCGTTCAATGAAAAGAAGCATATGTAGAAGAACCAAATACAAACAAAAAGAAATACGAGTATATATTACACGTACAAATTATAAGATATCGTATAGTTATATTTGTTACTTTTTTAATTGGAAGACTTACTTTTCATCCATATTTCAATTGCTGATTGTGACGTTTTTCAAGTACTACACCTATATTTTATTTTGATTTGTTCAGCAAACACACGAAAACTCTCACTGTACATATTATTTATAATTTTCTCGTCCTTTGATGCCACATAAGGCATTTAACAAATCACTCTTTAATAGTAAAATGGCACACCCAACTCTTATCTTGTTACATTTGAAATGATAACATAGACGCTTGTAGATAAAAAAATAATGCTAGTGTGACGTGGACTTCAACATTTACAGGTTTCAAGTAGACACAAATGTTATTTTCGTAATAAATATTTTGAATATCAAGGATTTTAAATACAAATTAAATATTTAAAATTATATTAAATCACTATTATTTTTAGCTTTCCGCACAATTCGTAGTGAGATAGCCAGAGAGAACGGAGTGCCAAGCGATACGGTCTTTGTATACTGCTTTCGCCTCGTTCACTGTCATCAACCTCTTCATACACGCCCTGTGAGAGTACCTTGTGCTTTTAAAAAGACCTTCCTCCAATATCATCAGTATTGTGTTCTCGAAGACCTTTCCCTGCGCAAACCACCTGAGTACGTTTTTCTTCATTCTTACCGTGACATCCTCGCTAGTCCTGACATTCTATGTATCATGTCATTGTGGATTCGGTGATCTTAGCTGACTCCGTATATTCTATCAAGGTAATCTCTCTGTAATATCCACGTTTCGTTGCCAAATAGCAACATCAGTACCAGTACTGCATTGAGTAATGTGTACGGCCAAATGTGCAACTATATAGATAAGGCATCTTTAATTCTATCAGCTGCAGCAATACGCCTTTCCACGTCAATTTCATAGTATCCGTTTCTACTACACATACTTATCAAATATTAGCTTGTTCTAATATCTTCTTATTTACACTGATTTTAGATTTCATTCTTTCTTCGTTTCTTTCAAATATCGGAACCTTTATCTTACTACTATTCAAGCTCTAGACTATAATTTTATGCGAAAAATAGCACAATAAAGTATAAAGGAATGTCAAACTATGATATTTATAATTTATAATATTGAGTAGTCAATTATTAAATATAGTGAAATAAAAACATCCAATAAAATAAGGGTTAATCATGAATAAAGCAGCATTCATCATCTTACTTTTAGTCTCATCTTATATTTATTGTCATGTAAATTGAATGTTATTTATGTTAGAATTAATAAATAAAAAATACTTGAGAGTATAAAAATAATATAAATCAAATCATCACGAATAAGTGTGAAGCTGAACTTAACAGTCGAATATAAAAAAGCTTTCGAGTTTGTATTTCGAGTATTGAGTAAAAAGTAAATAAATAAAGAGATAATTCATATGATTACCTCATATCTTTAAATATATATTTTACTTTTAGAATAAGATGAAATTCATTGAGCAAACCTTTATAATTCTTAAAACAATTTTTATTTTTGGATGATCTTGTATTCCGACTAAGTTTATGGTCAACAATATGTATACAAAATAACAATATGTATATAAAATTCTACTTATTTTTTATGTAGTGTTTATTTCATACAGTACCGATATTAATTGGATCCTTGGATGTTGTTGATTTAATTGGTTTAATTTAAATTAACATACCAGTTTCTAGGCCCAATTTGGTATGCGCAGTAAATCAAAAGGTAAATAATCACAGCAATATATCTTTATAATTTATAGGTAGTTTATACAATAATACAATTCTACTTGGTATGGCTTAAATACCATAGGATAATAGTGGGTAAGCTCGATCTTTGTTCGGCAGTCACCCAGTCATCAATCAAACGTTATCAATTCCACTCACGAAATATTAGCCAAT
The DNA here is from genome assembly GCA_013421005.1 of Heliconius erato x Heliconius himera. Classification (NCBI taxonomy): domain Eukaryota; kingdom Metazoa; phylum Arthropoda; class Insecta; order Lepidoptera; family Nymphalidae; genus Heliconius; species Heliconius erato x Heliconius himera. The sequence continues at coordinate 477 of JAATLQ010038058.1, read as the reverse complement.
TACAATACCCGCCCTTTGCCCGGCGTCACGTCGCTACAGTAAACCCTTTTAGCTTTGCCATTTAGTAGTCGTGATATACTGTTTCAGCGTAATTTGCGAGAAAAATAAATTTCGCTCATGAATCTAGATCATTTTTGCTGTGACCAAGTGACTTTCACCAAGGGTGAACTTTGATTTGTTTGTTTCATGGTCATAGTGCCTTCAGTATGTGTGCGTGAAGTATGTGTGTGAAGTGTCGGTACTCACCAGTCATGTGGAGGCTGGTTTCGACGTCGAGCTTGCACACAACAAGGTGGCTCCTGGGGCTCGCAGGGCAGCTGCAGCGCGGGAGGCGGCGGCGGCGGCGGCGTGCAGGCCAGCCTCCGCACGTAGTCCACGTAGCGCGCCGGCGGCGGCGAGGCGGGCCCGCAGCAGGCGCGGTGCGCGGGCGCGGGCGGCGGCCGGCACGCCAGCCCGCAGTAGGGCGGCGGGCGCGCG
>JAATLQ010038057.1:32673-66149 GCA_013421005.1 Heliconius erato x Heliconius himera | reverse complement strand
ACAGAAGACAATTCCAAAAGCATAGATAAGTTTAGATTGAAATGTGGTACTTTAGCTTTATTCTTACAATAAGTACAATAGTTATTTACATTTATATTTTCATTTCTTCGCTCTGGTGTCGAGGTAAAGCGCGGCATTGAGTTCCACCACTCAGCACGCAACGCTTCTAGAATTCGGCGGAAAGTGGGGAACGGAGTGTCTTAACACTAGGTTCCCTGCTGTATGCGGGATACAGCGAAGTGAAGCTGGTAAGTAAAACTTAGAAAATATACAGATTTCTCAGTAACACCTGTACCAAATATAAAAAAAAGTGAATTGTATATTAATAAATAACTGTATCAACTTTGAAATGAGAACCTTTAAAATATTATAAAGAGATGCACACTGTCGAAGCTTAATTAACAAACGTCCATCGCCATCTCGGATTAAAAGATCCGTTTTGATATTGATTGATGCCGAAACGCACTTGTTTGCGGCTTTACTTAATCTCCTGTAAGCCGTTCCAACCTTTGAAATCAGAGCAAAACGGGATTAGGACTGACAAATATGATTGATGGTACGCTGATCGTCTTTTAGAGTGGCGGTTCAATTCCTTTTCAGTAATTTCGATAATTACCTGCTTTTATATTGTAATGCAGTTCTTTTTTGCACATGAATTTATTGAAGAATGGTTATGTTGTTATATAATTTTTTTGTGCTTTATGATGATTATTTAGAAATTTAACACAACGCTACGCTGTTTAATCAGATATAGGAAAATTCTATATTATAAATACAATATAGGTAATATTTTATAGTATATAGGTAATATTTTGTATTAAATATTTTAAAATATTCAAAGATGAGAGCTATATATAGCGAGTGTAACTGTAATCATCTTAATACCTACTTATTTAGAAAACGTATAAGAATTTCAACTTAGTGGGACTCGAACCCACGCCTGTGTTTTTCCTTTCCTAAGAGTCGATTAACACTTAAAAAAACATAAAAATATTAAAAACACCTTAATACCTTTTTATTTAACAGGATAATACCTTAATTTGTATATAGATAACTTTTAAAGCTAATAGATTAGTATCGTGGATATAATGATAGCGAAAAAAGAGAGATCACATTGATATGAATTTATTAGTTATAAAAATTTATAAAAATAGATAAAAACTTTTCACTCCTTCAAAGACATTAAATTCTATGTAACACCTAACATCGCCATTTTCAGAAAATTCATACAATTCTTAGAACGATTTTTTTTGCAAGCTTATTGCATGATTTATAAATTTGAAAATACTAACAATCATAAAAAAAATAACAAACTAAAAATATTCAATTAATTAAAAAAAAATAGAAAAAAAAACTTTTAATTTAAACACAACTACTAAACAAAAGCGCAAAACCTTCAAAGAATACCTCTACCTCAATATCAGACAAACGTATTTACAAATCGGTTGGGAGTTTTGAAATGTGGTAATGTAGGTCCCGTCACATTAATGGTATAAGCAGCAAGGTAGGTAGAGATTTAAAAGGTAGGAAAAGAATACCGCCAATTCATCTCGATTTGTCTGCGGGTCACGGATGAGGTGCACCGTCGTGACTGCGACCGATGTAGGGGGCACGGTGGCTGCAAATCAAACTGTTTTCAGTCATTCGTTGCTTAAAGGCTTACATACGATATAAGCTGTGAATACCTGATCTAATATTAAAGAAGAAATGTTGCAGATTATATTTGAAATTTATAGTTAACTAGAAAAGTCGTGGCGCAAAGATAAAAAGTGTGGCTGTAGATGCGACGGGATGTGTGTTCGATCCCCACTCGAAGAAATTAAATATTTATTTCAATTTATATTTCCATTTTTTAGACGTTGAGTTCCGCCACTCAACACGCAAAGCCTTCAGAATTCGGCGGAAAGTGGGGAACGCAGTATCTTAACATTCCCTTGTGTTCCCGCACACATAAGGGTAGGCAGAAGTAACATAGTGTTAAGACACTCCGTTCCCCATTCTCCGCCAAATACTGAAGACAGTGCATATTGAGTGGCGGAGTTATATGTAATATAAGTATAATACCGCGGGCTGTATCAAATATCGCAGAAATTTCATCGTTTTATTTATTATCTATTCATCACGGACGATCCCCGTTAACTGCTCAATAGCTACAATAAACCACCGAATGTGATATAGTTAAAATAGATACAAAAGAATATAAACTTTAACAATTTAAAAACAGAGTTCATTTTTGTAATTTGATGTGAAAATTAACGTGATTTAAGAAACCATATATTCTGTCAACAACGATTATATGGACCTGTAGATGAACAAATAGGTTTATTGGCTACTATAGTCATAAAATCTGAAGATTTATCGCAAATAGCGGTACTTTGACTACGTTATATTATTAATAATAAAAAAAAAATAGTGCTTTAATGATATTACTTGTTGTTATAGATTCTTAATAAGCTTATTTACATTTCATGGTAAAATGATGATTTTTTTACACATAGCAGAGTAGCCAGAGGGAACCTAGGAACTTAGTGTTAAGATACTTCGTTCTCATTAAAACACTTCTGCTTCGCCACTTTCCGAAATTTTGCATTGCCGAATTTTGGAGAGGAAGAAATGAAATTATTAAATATTTCATTTCCTCCAGTGAGAATCAAACCCATAACCGTTGACGTTTACAGTCACACTCTTGTGACCCTGTGACCACGACTGTCCTCCAACAAATATATATTGTTTAATAAATAAATCAATTATTATTTTTTGCGAAGTACAGTACAGAAGTAAAACTGATTAATAGTCAATCAGTTGATCGTTACGTAGCAAAATAGTCGAAAAATTGTAAAAGTAAAGATCACGTGTATTCTGTCAAAGAAAAATCTATGGGAGGCTTAATTAAATCAGTTAAAAGCTGTTATTCCAATACAATATCATTTTTACTCCGCCGTTTCCACGTAGAGTCGCGCACGAGCGAGCAAGGCCTTGGCGGCGGATCCTGCGAGATGTGACTTGCACAACCAGACGCCGCTATTTTTATTATATTATAAGATCAGAGACAATCGTTGACATACACTTTTTACAGCTGGAACAAATTACCATAAAAACCAATCACCACATATTTTAGTGCAAAGAGTCCAGTACCAATGTTGATCTGAGTTAAGGTCGTATCAATGTGAATAGTGATTTTTCGCTTCGTTTTTTTTATTTTTTTTTTTCAGGTCAATTTGAGTTAATATTTATTTATTAAGCGAGCATTGAGAATAGTCGTGGATTCGACGCAAATAATTGTGAATTCGATTCCCGCTTGAGGAAGTGAAATTTTTAATATTTTCATTTTATCGCTCTGGCGTCGAGGCAAAGTACGGCGTTAAATTCCGCTTTTCAGCACTCAATGCCTCCAAAATTCAGCGGAAAGTAGGGAATGGAGTGTCTTAACACTTTGCTACGTGAGGAATACGGTGTGAAGCTGAAGAAGAACATAAATTTTAAAAATAAATCGTATTGCTAAAGATACTCTACTAAGTTACTAATAAGTATTGCTAGAGAAGTGAAAGTGGAAATGAAAAGCTATAAGTATATCAGCCACTGCAGCGAAGATAATAAAATAGTTAAACTATATAAACTATTATAAAACCAATTATTGTACCTAATCATAAACAACAGTACATTTATAATTTAAATATAAATATAATGAAAACAAAACCGCTACTAATATTAATAAAATAAAGTGACAAACAGCATTATGTTTGACTTTTAATAATTTCCTTCATACGATCATAAAATATATTTGATCCATAAAAATATAATAAAAGCGCTTCTTTTACAGCACACGCCTTGAACTTAAGAAAATTATTAAAATAAGTGGTCCAAGATGATATGCAATATTCAATTGCAATAAAACAACAGGTAACTACAGTAAACGAGTATACATATTTGTAAGAGCGAGAAATGTTTTAAAGAATGTATGTACGTATGTTAACCAAAATATAATATTATTTAGCAATGAAATTATATGATAATTTGTAACCATTTTATGGCCAGTGTGGCACAGTGCAATAGCATTTGATCGCTAACGTGATAGTTCTGGGTTCAATCACTATATGGGGGAATAAATTATTTTCATATTTCTACAGGAATGGTTATATTTACGCGAGTTTTATTTCTCCGATGTGGTTACAGAATAAATGAATTCACTTGTAATAAATTCATAAACCAAATAAAAAACCCGACTGCATCAACTAAATGAAGACAAATCCAACGAAGTATCAATTACCAAAAAAATTTACAAAAAACATTACCCTGCTTTTGGAGTTCATCGCAGTCGGGTAAAAAGCGCCATTGACCTCTATCACTTAATAAACTAAATTCTCCCTTTCTATTCTGCTGACGATGCCGGAAAAGAAAAATGAACTCCGTAGCTTCCTTACCAGTTTCAGCTTTTCACGCAAACGGGTAGTACAACTTATAAACGTTGACTAACTTAAGTTTATGGGCACTCATTTTCTATAAAAAAAAATCTATTTTATTAAGGTAAGGTAGGAGGATAGGTAATATTGTCACTTTCCAAGATTTTTTCCTTTATTTGACGTTATTATTATTTAACGTTTTTACAAAATATCACTTGCGAACCAAAAAGTTTTAAAAAACTATTAAGATTTCAAATTTTTCTCAAGAAAACACAACCCTAAATCTTTTCAATTTCATTGTAAAACATTTGAGTTGTTAAGGTTATTTAAATTATTTTTAAATTAATAAAATTACATTCAGAAGCTGTTACACTTCGCCACGATGACGGTCTAAATTAAATAATTCAACATATATATATATCTCTTTCTTATATATCCTTCTTCAAAAACAAACGAAAGAGACCTATTCGTCAAAAAATATACAATAATAAAGTTTTCCGTACACCAGCATTAAGGATCTCAATAAAACCAAAAAAAATAGTTAATAAAAAAAGAGTCATAAGAAATGTATTAAATGTCCTTCCCTGAAGTCTATTAAACTTGGTCACAAGAATAATCATAAAATTATGTTGAATCATAGTATGCAGAAATCGACCGGCTGACAAGGTCAGGGTGGGAGTGCAGCCTTTTAAAAAGCCGAGAGGACTTTTGCATCGTAATATTACTGCAAGTGATTGCGGTTTAAATGAAAAAATAATTTAATCAGTGCAACGCAAGAGTTTATTTTGGCAAATAATATTGTGACCTCGCTACGCCGTGTTCGTCATCTCAGTCGATGTAATTTGGCAAAATATGTCACAGTTTTGACAAAATATGAGGCCAGTTGTGGCGCAGGGTCAGAAAGTATGACTGTAATGTGATTGGTTGTGGGTTTGATGCCCACTCGAGGAAATTAAATATATACACTCAATACGCAATACCTCCAGAATTCGAAAAATGACGGACGGTGTGGAATACGATGAATAGGAATACGAGATAGGGAACCTACCTAAATTTGGCTGTAGATGCGACTGGTTGTGGGTTCGATCCCCACTCGAGGACATTTATTTTTCCATTTTTTCGCTCTGGTGTCGTGGTAAAGCGCGGCGTTGAGTTCCGCCATTCAACACGCAAAGCGAGCAGAAAAAATAGAAACGGAGTGTCTTAACACTGGGTTCCCTCTGCCTACAATGCTGTATGCGAGATATAGCGTGAAAACAAAATATATCAATGCAATACAAGAGTCTATTTATTTTAGCAATTAATATTGTGACCTTGCCACAGTGTGTTCCTCGTCTCGATATAATTTGACTAAATATGTCACGTCGATATTCTTATTAAATTATTTACTTTATATGACATAAACGAATTGACGCAGTTGTTATGTCTGCAACTGAACGCGATAGCTGCAAGTCTCACCAGTAGAATATTTTTATATTATGTCATGCAGGGGGAACCTAGTGTTAAGACACTCCGTTCCCCACTTTCTGCCGAATTCTAGAGGCATTGCGTTTTGAGTGGCAGAACTCAACGCCGCGCTTGTCCTCGACACCAGAGCGAAGAAATGGAAATATAAATTTAAGTAAATATTTCATATCCTTGAGTGGGGACGAACCCACAGCCAGTCGGTTTTACAGTCACACTTTGCGCTCCTGTGCCACGACTGGCCTAATTTTTTTATACGTATTATATGGACAAAACGAATTTCTCTTGGTTATCCCAATGAACAAGTATATATTCTACTTATTAAGAATTTCCTAAGTGTGGAATAACACTTTAAAAAATGTTAAAAATATATATTCTCTAAATAAATATAAAAACTACGCTTGTGTCTTTTAAGCTTTTAAAAAAACGCCATTGATATAATTTAGTAAGCCTTTTTTGTACGCTTGACAAAATTCAGCAATCAAATATACTTTTAAGTAAATACCTAAACGTAGTTGATAAATATTTGTTATTTATTGTGTCTTAATACTTTTGGTCTTAATTCTAAAATAGTTTTTACAGCGTAAACCACAAAAAATATTTCTAAAAATCAACTAAACTATACAGACGCTGTAAAAACATAACCTGAACATTTCTTACTCTATCATCCTTATAAAATTGCATTATAAAACTTCAAAGTAATTAAATTTTGAGGAAAACATAGCCTAAAATCGTGATCTATAAATGGGTGCAATTTACTTTCAATTGGATCGACAGTGGTTTTTATCATCACTTTTTTGTAATCAGAGACGGATGGATAGCCTTGAAAACGCGGAAGACATTTAGAAGAATATTTTTTGGTGCCACCTAGTTGCTTTACACCTCTGGACAAATCTAATTCTTTGTTCGATTTGGTAAAATCGATTATCGGACCGATTCATGTGTAAAGGTTCTTCAGATCTTGAACTCTACAATTGACTGATTGACATTCTATATTTATAATTTATAAGTAAAAACAATTAAAGAGTTGACGCGATCACGACGCGCTTTCACTATTTTATACTATTTTCGTTTTTTTTTCTTCAGCTTCAGGCTTTATCCCGCATGTAGCAAGGGAGCCTAGTGCTAAGACACTCCGCTTCACACTTACCGACAGTTTCTGAGGGCATTCCTTGCTGATTGACGAAACTTAATACCACACATTTCCTCGATACCAGAGTGAAAAAAATTAAATATTAAATATTTCATTTCCTCAACTGGTAATCGAACCCACAACCTGCCGCGTTTACCGTCACACGCTTGTGCTTTAGCGCCACGACTGGCCTTTGGCGGCTGGGTTTTGAGATTAAAATAAAAAAAATTATGACTATATAGATAGTTTTATTTTTTTATGTATTTTTCTGAGGTTTCGTGATGAGTGAGTGAGTGAGTGAGTGAGATGTTTTACGTATATAGTGATCACAAAAGAGTCCTCAGAACCCTATCAGAATGTATGAATCCTTATCAAGATCAGTTGTAGGTCAGCTTATGATATTGCAAATTGCTTTAATAATTCAAAAAAAGTATATTATTTTTAAGCATGCGGTGAATGTTATAAATTAAACTTTTTCACCATATTGCCAAGAAAGCTACGAAAAAAATCGTACATATATTTATAAAAAAACTACTGAACCGATCATAAGCTGTGTAGGTCGTATTTTATTGTAAAATAATAAAAAAAAACATTATGTTATTGTGATTATTATCATCATGTTATTGTGATTATTATCACAATAACATGATACTAAAATTTTACAAATTTTAAAGTTTTAATTTTTTTGATTTTAAAGACACTATACGAGCGATGCAAACTTAAAATATTAGAACACAAAGTAATTCAGTACATTGAATAAATAATAGTGTAGTTCAAGCGGGCGAAGCCGAGATCATGTTGCTAGTATATTAATATAAAAATATTTTTTATAAATATATTATAAAAAATATTTTTAAATGAATATTGAAACATAAAATTTAATTTAATAATATTTATTTATACGATCAATATAAATAAAAGTGTCTTTATGTTTTTTCCTTAACTCTCTGTAGGTTAAGCCTTCTTACTAACGCAATTGAAAGTTGTCTATACTACTGGATGACTAACTTAAGTATCTATCTAGAAATCGAACTATTTAGTAACTATCTATATATATAAAAGGACTTGTGCTGACTGACTGAGGTAAGACGCACGCAGAGCCGTAACCGCTGATGGTAGGAACGTGAAATTTAGGCAGATGTTTATTTTCATATTCTGGACATCCACTAAGAAGGGAATTTGAAAAATTTTAACCCTAAAGGGATGAAATAGGGGTTGAAAGTTTGTATGGAAAAAAAATTTAATCTGTACCGATTTTTATAAAATTTGAAATTCAGACTCTTAAAAATATTTCATTGAAAACGTGTTTCATGGTTTTTAAGAATTCACCCCCTAAGGGTTCAAATAAGGGGTCGAAAGTTTATATGGAAAAATCTTTAAATTGCCACCGATTTTTATAAAAATTTAAATTCAGACTGTTAAAAATATTTTATTGAACACGTGTTTCGTGGTTTTTTTAGAATTCACTCCTAATAAGTGGGCGAAGCCGCGCGCGCCCACTAGTCTATCAATATTATTATTTAAAAAAATAAACTTAAAATTTTTTTTAAAAAAATATTATAGATTTTGCTTACATATACGATAAATGAAATAGATACGCCCATATAAGAAGCATCATATATGGGCGTACTAATAGAGGAGGTTGTGCCGTGCCCAAACCAGAGTATTGTGGTGCCCATTCCAGGATTCGTACCAACAAAAAAAAGCTTTAAATTAGTTAAAATTTAAAAAAAAACCTTCAAATAAAAAGATAAAGTTAAAAAGTAAAGTCAAGGCCACCCTTGCAAAGTATTTCTAGATACGCCCATGCATCTCAGTCGTTCAATATCATCACATCATGTATTTAAATATATGTGTGTATAATAAATATAAATCTCCTTGATCTCCTTCCTGGATGTGTATTACATCTTATTTTTAACTTCACGCTGCAAATAAAATGTATCCCGCTGTATACCACACTCCGCTCCCCACTTTCTACTGAATTCTAAAGGCACTGCGTGTTGAGTGGCGGAACTCCACACCGCGCTATTCCTCGACACCAAAGCGATGAAATTAAAATATTATAAATTTCATTTCCTCGAGTGAGGATCAAACCTACAACATGTCACATTAATAGTCTGAAGAATTGATCAAATATTACTCAGAAACTGGGCTTTTAACCAACATAGTACGAGTCACGCACAGAATGATGACCTAAATTCAGTTTAGAAACAAATTTATGATTAGCATAGCCAAAAAATATTTCAATTTCACGCAACATGAGCTTCTTGATAGGCCTATTGTAATAACTATCGAGTAGCCGACGTCACCACGTACACTTGTGTACTTTGAAGTTAGTTGTTTTTTTAGGGTTCCGTATCTTTTAAGGAGAAAAGGTAACCTTATAAGATGACTTTGTTGTCCGTCCGTCTGTTTGTCTGTCTGTCAAGAGCACTTATTTCTAGAACGCTTAGAGATATCCGGTTGAAATTAAAACCATACACCTAGATCTCTTGAAAAAATCGTATTTTTACATTCACTTAAAAAAAGATGAAAGATTCAATTAAAAAAGATATGACTCTTTATATCACAAAAAAACGCGTATATCGACACTATAAAAGAAATCTAAATTAATAAGGTACTTCCGGTTGACCTAGAATTATTAAATTTAACAGCTAGCATTTACAGGTAGTACTAGTTCAGGAAAAAATCTGAAAACTATACATTTGCAGTTTAATACTAAAAGCAATAGCTTTAAAAGGGGGGAGGGGGTAAAATTTGGTATTAAGGCCGTTAGTTCAAGTGCTAGAATTTGAGAAAAAACTCGAGACCTCCATTTTTTGTACAGAACCCTTGGTGGGCGAACCCGACTCGCACTTGTCCGTGTTTTTTTGCTAATCTCACATTGATTCGGTCACCTTGCACTTTCGATTTCATATTACGCGTCAAATAGATCGAGTGCCAGCATAATAGGCCCGCTTTCCATACAATAACATCGTAATATAGTATAAAAATTTGATATTCGACGCAGTTTTTTTTATGCAGATTGCTAAATATTGATGATTTACATAAGATTGGCTTCGCGGTTTTTATTGGTTTTATGTAACTACATTTTTTTTATGTCAATCATATTATCATTATAAGTTCAGTTATTCCGGATAATAGTTTTGGATGGTTATTTCAAAGAACTTTTAGCCTTTTTATTAGTATTTTTGCATTTAGCTGTACCTATCACTACCACCTACTTTCTACCATCACTTAATATTATTAGGAATCTTTTTTAACACTATTCTATAAATAAATAAATAAATCAGCTTCACGCTGTATCTCGCATACAGCAGGGTAGGCAGAGGGAACCTAGTGTTAAGAGACTCTGTTCTGCCGAATTCTGGAGGTATTGCGTGTTGAGTGGCAGTACTCAACACTGCGCTTGTCCTCGACACCAGAGCGAAGAAATGGAAATTTAAATTTAAGTAAATATTACATCTCCTCGAGTGGGGATCGAACCCACAACCGGTCGGTTTTACAGTCACACTTTGTGTCCCTGCGGCACGACTATACTATACTTTTTCATAAATTACTACAAAATTGAGACAGTAATACTCCTATATTCAGGTTATTATATAAAATATGAAATCACTATATTATATAAATAATATTATAATTTAGATTTATTTTTTTAGATATAACAATTTTATCTCCAGAAGGATATTCATATAAGCAATAATATCAATTTGCGTTGTAATTTAATTAAAAACCTGCCTAATATCCACCAAAGCTGGTTATGACAGACCGCAACTTAGCTTCTATTTGAGGTTGAATTTGTTATGTCCACTGAAGTCCTTGGCGAGGAAACCTTTTAAATGTCTCCAAGGTGGTCCACTTGATTACTTTCATGTTAAAATTAATTAATTACTCCTCTGAAGATAAAAAAGCAAAAATGCGCAAAAACTAGCATCATGAATATATTATAAAGACGATTCTAATATGTATGTATAAAATTTTATGTGATTTTTTTATTTAGCTAAGCATTGAATTAATTGACAAAAGCATAAATTTAAAATATTCGAATGCTTAAAGTATATGTATTTTTTTTTTGGCAGAAAGTATCTGGCAACTCAGTGTTAAGACACTCCGTTCTCATTAAGACATTTCCGTTCTCTTCACTTTCCGCCGAATTCTAGACTGCATTGTATGTTGAGTGGCGGAACTCAACGCCACGTTTTGCCTCGTTCAACCAGGGCTAAAAAATGAAAATATGACATATTTCTTTTCTTCGATTAGGAATCGAACCCACAACTTATCGGATTTACAATCGCACACATACGCCTCTATGCCACAACTAGCCTCAACATATAGCACACACACACATATAACAAACATAAACCTGCTCCACACTCACATTACATCCAACAAACACCCGTAACTAAACAGCGTGTGCTGTTAACCGCCGCGACCGAATCAAATTTTAATTATATCTCCAAAGATTAATAAATACCGTTACATTGTTCAGTATTAATAAATTTGTCACCCCCTTTACAGATAGTGCTAGAATGCGAATCGCGGACAAAGACCTGACGCTGACTTATTGCGCCTAAAGACCATTAGTCTCTCTGAAGCTACAGTATAATGGGAGATATCGCCGATAGCATCTATCTCGCTGGAAATGACACGTTCTGATGTTATTTACTAGTATTCTTTAATTGTTGGTTGCGTATTTTTGATTTTTATCAAAAAACACCATCGCCACCTCGCCAGCTAGTGACGGCTGGTACAAATCTAAAACAATTTCGATGGCGGCGCCTGATAAACGCTTAAGAAATGCTATGGCCAAGAGCAAATTTACCTGTATTTATTGTGTCAGAATAATAATATAGATTATAAATACGTTTACGAAACATCTATATTTAAATAATGTAAAGTTTATATATTATATTCTTTAAGTATTTAAGGAAGATAATCGCAGTGTCTAGTCTAGGATCTATATCTCTGAGTTTGAAGCGGGAATAATGGGCACCGTCGGTAATTCACTAAGAGATGGTATCGGTTGTCGATACACCCTTTTTATGACCACTCCACAGATATAGAAAGAGTTCGCCAATCTACTAAGTTGTTAAAGTTTTGCTTTATTGTTTTATTGATATACCGTTAGCTTCGTAAGTTTAAGGAATCTGATAGTATCAACGCTAAGTGCATGGGAAGACAAGTTGCGAGCTGTTATAGTGCTGGTGGCAAGTCTACTGTTTCTCAGCTGCTGTGTTGATATTAAATAATAAAATAATCTTATAAATTTTAAAATGGGAAAAACTATAAGTAATGCATTAGTTAAAATTAGATAATATTACCAAATATATGTTTAAATGGTTGAGTGATTTTACTTACAGATTTTCAAATATATGGGTTTTTTTTTGCTTAACGCTATATCTGGCATATAGCAGGGTAGGCAAAAGGAGCCTAGTGTTAAAACACTTCGTTACCCACTTTCCGCTGAATTTTCGATGTGTTGCGGATTGATTGACGGAACTTAACACCGCGCTTTTGTTTTAGTATCAAAGAGAAGAAAAGAAAATATTTATAAATAACAATGCATTCAACCGAGTGGGAATCGAACACACAACCATCGCGTTACAGTCACACACTGGTGCTACTGCGCTACGACGGCTTCTATTAAAATTATGATATTTCGATTTAACTCGATAAGAGGAATGGCAAATCTTAAACGTTATGTAGCCATCGGACAATGTAGATAAATCACTGACATGCTACACGCGCCTAAAGCAAACGATCTATAGATCTATAGATCGAACAACTTTATATTTGGGACAAACAGATATCACAGACAAAATGATATAGCAAGTGAAGATATGTTGAGGTCGTCGTGGCGCAGAGGCATAAGGGTCAGAGTACAGTCACCTGTAATGCGACGGTTGTGGGTTCGACCCCCACTCAAAGGAATGAATTATGATTTCTTAATATTTTTCTTGCAGGATACAGCGGGAATCTGATTTAATTTAGATTTTAAGTGAAGATATATTTAAAATATAATTATATATACAATATATATAATACCTTAAAACTGTAGCTGATATCACGACGCTAAGGTACCTCGCCTTGATAGCAAGAGTTGCAGGCATGAGCGCCGTGCGTCGTGCGTCGTGCGTCGGACGCTGGGTAAATCATCGACGGGGCACGCGCGCCTCAGGCTCCGCGCTGAGATGTGCCTAGATGACAGTTGGACTTGATTGTAATTAATATATTGTAATACTTTTAATGTCTGCTTTATGTTTAAATTAATCTATGGAATATACCTAGTGTTAACACTAATGTCTTAAGACACTCAGCTTCCCTCTTTCTGCTGAATTCTGAAGGCATTGCACGTTGAGTGGCGGAACTCAAACAGTTTTTTTTTCATTCTCTACTCGAGAAAGTGAAGTAAATGTGTCATTTTCACGAACGGGGAACCAATCCACTAACTGACGCGTGTACGTGTAATCACACGTTAGTGCACCTGCGCCACGACTCGCCTCTGGTACATGAATTTTAAAAGGTTAAAACATCTATTATTTTAAAATTCTTCAGGCTGATTTTTTTAACATTTTTAAAGTGTTATTCTACACTTAATAAAATATCTTTTTAGAAAACGTATAAAAAATTACATTTAGCTTACATTTTTATACGTTTTCTAAATAAGTATTCTTCAGACAGAATTTTTTTACATTCATTAAGAATAAATTTAAAAATAATATTTCTTTCGTACACAATTTTTTAAACATAAACTAAAAAAACTATTATTTATTTTATACATATTTTTTAAATTGTATTTCTTCCATTCCTTTCTTCATTTCCTTGTATTCTGAATTTAATGAACAATACCCAAGTCCTAAAGGGAACAAACGCAAGTATAGGGAACTTGTGCGTAGGTGCGACTCTTCATGTCTTAATTAAACAATAGTGTTGTTGGTCTCATTAATTATTTAAGACACTGCAATTCTATTCGTAATTGAGGGTTGTTCGGCCTCACAAAGGTCAAAAGGTTTCCAGCACAAAATAAAGCATTCAAGATCAAAATCACTAACTCACTTGTGGAATAACTCGATCGATATTTAAATATATCTATATGTACGGCGCCTAAAATTTACACAGCCATTATTAATATAGCTACAATATATATTAAATTAATATTGGATCTTTAATATGGTTTTAAGCTATATGGTTACGTCCAGCTTTAAAATAAAGAAAGTACAAATAAAATTATGATAAAATTAGGAAAAAAATTACACAAGCAAAACTCTTATTTTACTATAGAAATGTTACAACGTGTACGTAAATAAAAAGAAAAAATCCCGGTGCTTGGATGACGCGGGTGATAACTCACAGATAATAAATTTGATTATTGCGTCAAGTTTATTAACCTGGTATAGGATTATTACGTCAAGTTTATTAACCTGGACTATTCTAAGTTAAATAACCATTTAAAAGAAATATAAGAATACTTGAACGTACCTACAGAATAAGGCCTGAAGCTTAAGAATTTCATAAAAAAAATTAGTACTATAATATTAAAAACTCCTCATATTTCGACATATTTTGAAATCTCGATTTCAGTATACTAGTAACTACATAATAAGAAATATAGTTTTAACATATTATACTGGAAACCTACAAGCGTAAGGAATTACGACACCGATGGACGGCGATACTTCGATAAAATAATTGAATCAATTGATGAACTAGCTGGATGAGGTTACAAAATGTCGAATTCAAACAAATGTTACTTATTAATTTAACAAGACGCTAAAATCTAATAATGTATTGTTTCAATAAAAACGTACATAATAAAATTGTTAATAAATATTTGTCAATTGCGAGTTGCACCTGTTGCTCGTTGTTTAGATCTAGGCGTTTTTATATTTCATTTAATTATGTATAATCTGTTAATTATGTATAATATAGCGTATAAATTAATTAAAATATCTTAATTCCTTGGCGATTCCTGTTAATAAAAATATTTTCGAGTTCTAAGTACAAGAAAAATAATAAAAAAATGTTTCATTTCTAAACAAATATTTTTTGTATTTTGTGTGCTCACTAATCATTGGTCCCAGATAAATGTAAATGTCTTTATTGAACTTTTAACCTACTAAGTAGAGTAGTTTTAATTATTTTTTTTTCAAAATTTCAAAAAAATATTATTTATACAAAATATGATTTACACATGTATACAAAAACATCAATCACTATTGAATCACTTAATTTGTGGGTTATATTTTTTTTATTAAATTATATACAACAATATAAATCAAATAAATAAAAAAACTTATCGAAACATCGAAAACAACGGGAGCAAGTGGAGTTCGTTAAAATCTTATAAACATATGTTAACTAACATTCCCTCCTTGGATTTAAACATTATCTCCAAGTAAGTAAAGTTGTATAAAGCACGCATATAACTTACATAGTAAACTGACAACACAAATTTTCACAAGAAACAATTTTTGTATATTTACAGCCATAATAAAAACTGTTGATGGATCGGCCGATATTTTTTATCTGATTTTTCGCTTTAACAAGAGAGATGGAGTGCTAAAATTTTTGATTTACTTGTGCCGAACAATTTTTTATGTTTATATTAGGTAGTATGTATGTATGAACTCGAATTTTGTTATGTAAATATTTAACGGAAATCAACGCCACGCTCCGTCTAATCAAAATTATAGTAAAATTCATTTGTTTTATAATAAAATAGTAATATTTCCCAATTTTATTTATTTTATTAAATCTATAAGTCTATAAAATTTAAAAACTGTACATACCATATTTTAAAATGTATACAGCCAAACATGCTATAATATAAAAATACCAAAATGTAGCATTTTTAACCGACTTCTATAAGAAAAGGAGATAATTAATTCGACTATATTTTTTTATTACCTTAGAATTTTTGACTGAATAAATCGATTTTGATGATTTTTTGTTTTATTTCAAAGCTCGTACTTTTCGTGTGGTTCCCTTATAATTTGGTCTATTTCTGACAATGGTATCCATGAAAATAGCACATAAGTCTTAAATTTACATTAAGTATGTGCGCGAAAAATGTACGAATACCTCAATATCTCACCAGTTCTTTAATTCTTTATTGGAAAGGATACACTTTAATGGTTGTTTGATGAAAGTTTGGTTAGGTTCTGATTATGGGATCCGCATGGGATCGTGTTGCGGTATCAAGTTAAAATTAATATGAGATATTCAAGTTTACAGTCCCTCGGAGAACAGAAAGAAATTCAGCTTCTAAGTCAGCAGTCAAAAATATGACTTATTCATCGTTTTTGCTTTGTATGCCGCCGCCGTGTGATCAAAATCTAGAGGGTACTTCACGTGGACCTACTGGTAAGAAATATAGCACGAAGTAAGATCTTACAATATAAATAAAGAAAAAAATCCAAAAAGTCAAATTTTATACATATTTCATAAAAAGAATCATTAGAAACTTATATTTATAGTTTATTTCATACAAAATGAGTGCACACGCCCGCAAAAAAATGTTTGTTAATTTTATTTGCCGCGCCATCAAAACCTATAAGGTGTTTCTGAAATTAGTACAGAATCCTCGATGGGCGAGTCCGGCTTGCGCTTGGCTGGGTTTTCCTTAAATAAACATTAGTATAGTTCAAGCGGGCGTAGCCGCGCGGGGGCCGCTAGTCTTTAGTTTATTAAACACGGTAAATCAAAATTTAAGTCAAAAGTATTTCTTTATTATCAATTGAATGCAATTGATCATTCATTCAAAAAAATGTTATCTATACTAATATAATAAAGCGGAAGAGTTTTTTGTTTGTTTGTTTAAACGCTAAGATCTCCGGATCTACTGGTCCGATTTACTTTCTTTTTATTTTGTATAAAAGCTGCGTTCTTCAGCTATAGGCTATATAACATTACGGGGTTAGCCTTAAATAACGAAATAACAATGATAAGGAACGCCATCGAATTGCTTTAATATCGCTTTAAACGCGTGCCTGTGCGTTTAAGCTCACGCAAGCCTATTCTCAAGACCCGCGAGAGGTGCCCTTGCCGCCGATTTCATCCTAGCAAGACGTAGAGCTTGCACTTTCTCAAAATTATAAAAAATATAAAATGTATTAATTATATAATCAAACTTATGGCAAATGCAGCATAATAAATTACTTAGTAGTATGCGGGCGAAACCGCGAATGGGCCGCTTATAGCTATTACATAAAATCAATAATTATTATTTATTTACATTGTTTTTCTCGTGATATAGAAATGAAATATCTTATTCACATTTGAATATTTAAAATCTATATTATTAAAATTAAGTTGTTTGTTCAAATATTGCTTATTTGCCTATAAAGACACGTGGTCAGTAGACGTTCTAATAGAAGTAAACCCTTTTCCTCTTTTTTAAAATACCCAACCTTGTGACTGATCGAGTAATTGTCAGCTAGCTACGGCATCGGAACATGAAAATATAAACCATATTTAATAAATCATATTTTAGTTATATAAACAAAACCAGCTTCATCCTGCACAAAGCAGGGTAGGCAGAGGAAACTTAGTGTTAAGACACTCCGTTCTTCATTTTCCACCGAGTTCTGGAGGTATTGCGTGTTGAATGGCGTAACTCGAGCGCACAGAGCGAAGAAATGAAAATATAAATGTAAATAAATATTTTATTTCCTCGAGTGAGGATTGAACCCACAACCAGTCGATTCTTACAGTCACAATTTGTGCCCCTGCGCCACGACTGACCTCATTGCCTTTTAGTTATATTATGTTCAAAATTAACACAAATCATATCAAAATAATATTAATTATTACTTTCGAATATAATTCAACTTTCCACTAGACTATATTGCAATAAAGTGCAACTTTCATCTTTCACGATGGATTTATTAAAATAAACAAATTGAAAAAGAAGATTTGTACGCGTAATCTGGTGTGAAATTAAGGTTTCGTCGTACGAATAGTTACAATTGTTTGACCACAAAACTCATTTCGTATCTTAAACGTAGAATGTGAAATTTTGATTGTTAAGAAATATATTTTGCTATGCAACAGAGGTCACTCTGTTTTATTTCCAATTGAAATACCACAGAGATATACGTGTGTTTCATAATACACTTTTATTGTATTAGATACTTATTTATATTAGTTATCATTTATTTATTTATTAGTTATATTTTTTTTGGATGGACGGTGATGGATGATAGAACGGATGTTCAGAGGGAACCTGGGAGTCTAGTGTTAAAACATTTCGTTATCATTTAGACATTTCGGTTTTCCACTTACTGCCGAATTTTGAAGGCATTGCGTGTTGAGTCTCGTGGATCTACTTCCTAACTTGAGCAGTTTCTTATTATGGCTACCATATGTCAATCCTACATCATCACTTTGACTATCATAACTTGAGATAAAACAAAAAGTCTAAATAATTACAAGTCGAAACTTCAAAAACAAAAATTACAATCCATTACAATACTTAAAATCCTTGAACTAATAGAATAAATCGAACCCATTGACAACATAAATACGCTTTCAATTGTTACAGAACAGATTTAGAAGTCACCTCTCACCGGACCAGCAAAATGTAAATGGTATTCGACAGGGGCTGCTATCGTCAGGTGTGGCCGGTGCCGTGACTCATTGCGCCTGCGCAGCCCGAATTCCATAGATAACCGGCAACTCCTTTATTCTCTATATCGAACACGGCTATATTATTCTCGCTGCCCTTTAGAGCCGCGGTCACTAGATGTTGTCTGTGAATATATTTCGGCCATTATTAGAAATGATTGTAATTATGTATTTAACGTCCGTTGGTTACAACAAGGTTTGTTAGATTGATTGTTAAGTGAGGGTATTTCTATTTTAACGACGTCTGTACATCGTGTTTTGTTGTGTTTGGTTCTTATTTATTTGTATCATGATGTAAAGGTAAGGGTTCATGGTGTTACACTTTAGTATGTGTTTAATTGAAATTACTGTTGTAGTGGTTTTGTCTTTTAAAATAATTATTGATTAATGTAAATAGGTTTGTTTAAAAATAATAATTTATGTAAAAGAATTCTTGCAACGTCAATAGACAATATCAATGATTATGTATAATATATAATGAAATAATACTACTTTGATGTGCAAGGTATCATAGAGACCGTCGTGGACCAGGACCGTGTGGTTGTGTAGCGACTTTTGTGGGTTCGATTCCCACTCGACAAAATGAAATATTTATTTTTTTATTTCGTAGCTCTGGTATCAAGGCAAAAAATCGTTGAGTTCCGCCACTCAACACGCCCATGCCTCGAAAATTAAACAGGAAGTGAGATAGGGAATGTCTTAACATAATGCCTCTGCTTACCTTGCTTACAGCGTGAATTTGAAACAAAAGTATCATATTTTTTAGAGTTCTAAAAGAAAACCTATTTAAATAACTCCGTTTACCAATGTTGCATGTAGAATGATTAAACTTTATAATATAGTTTGCTTAAAATAACAGAGAAAAATATTTTATGCAGATACAGCAGTCTCTCAAGTTTTATTTGTCATGTGCATCAAAACACTTTTTTAAAATTATTACATTATTACGAGTAATTTTTATCCTTTTAGCCCTTACAAAACAATTACAGCGTGTATCGAGGCAAAGCGCGACGTTCAGTTCCTCCACGCAACACGCAATGCCTCCAGGCGTGGAGTGTCTTCAGACACTAGGCTCCCTCTGCCTACCCTGATACATGCGGGCACAGCATGAAGCTGAAAAAAATATATGTAAAATAATTATAAATAACTGTATATACGTTTGCCTGTAAATCGACTGGTTGTGGGTTCGATCCCCACTCGGGGAGATGAAATATTTATTTACATTTATATTTTCATGTCTTCGCTCTGGTGTCGAGGGGTAAGCGCGGCGTTGAGTTCGGCCACTCAACACGCAATGCCTCCAGAAATTGGCGGAAAGTGGGGGACGGAGTGTCTTAACACTAGGTTCCCTCTGCCTACCCTGCTGTGTGCGGGATGCAGCGTGAACGTGAAACTAAAAAGAAAAAAAATAATAAGCACTTATTTGTAAATGTACTCGCGATAATGAATAAAACTGTAGTCATTCATAAATATGCACGTTTCATTGACTTTGCTCGTAACATTAATTTATAAATACAAATATTTTATAACAGGAGTTGAAAGTTATTACTTAAAACTAATGGAACAAAGTATCAGCGTCGTTTATCATAGCGACCAATTTGGACGCGCGGCGGACACACTGAGGCCTCAAAAAGACCTTAATGAAATGCATTTATTTAATACTCGTACATTTTTAGAGTTCCGTACCTGAAAAGGTAAAAACGGAACCCTTACAAGATCTCTTTGCAGTCCGTCTGCCCCTCCGTCAAGACCTATATTTATGTATCATGCTGGAAGTAATATTTAAGTCTATGGTTCCTTGAAACACAGAAAAAATTAAGCTTCTAAGTCAACGCAATCAAAAGATACGAGCATGCTTAGCTTTTGCTGCGATTTTTATGAAATTCGCCGCGTAATCAAAACCTATAGGGTATTTCCTATGGACCTACAGTTGTAAAATTTGGCACGAAGTGTGAACTTACAATATAATTAAAGAAAAATATCGAAAAAGTGAAAATTTATAAGTATTTTATAGCAAAAAAAAGCATTAAAAACTTATAATTTTCATTAATTTCATACAAAATGATTACCCGTAAACTCTCATACGTTAACTTTATTTTACTTTTTTATTAGTCGTACTTAGCGTTAACCTACAATCCTGAAATTAGTACGGAATTCTCGGTGGGCGAATCCGACTCACACTTAACGGGTTTTTTTTATTTATCACGCTAAATTCGTTCTTGTATAATTGGTTATCTCTCGATTTATATTATCAGTGAAAAAGAAACATTAAAAAAATAATAAATATATATGAGATCCTGGACCTTTTAGATACGATCTTAAATATATTACATAATTGAGCTTAGTAATTGACAGTTTTTTTTAAATAAAGTTTAAGTGGAGTTTTTTTTCTAATTAAATAGAAATAATCTTATTAAATAAAAATAAACAACACATACTGTATTAAAATGTTCAATATAATTAAATTATTTATTTCAATTTATCTGTGCATACGTAAATGTTATTTTTAAATTTTAATAATCTTTCACAACGTCTTATTAATAATAAACTAAAAAAACTTTATTTTTACATCAGAATCGTATAGCTCCAGCCAAATATTCGTCAATAAATAGTCAAAACTTTAAAATACAAGTATATATGCATGTGATTTAAGAACATTAAGCAAATTAGAAACAACCTATATTTTTAGTATATTTGCGCTCTATGATGGAGAGCTACTTTCAGAAATGGATGGAATAAACAACAACAAACAAAAACATTTGCTTTTTCATTTGGAATATTTAAATTTTAAAACGCCCTACATTTTCGCTTTCTGGTGGCGACCTAAGATCTTAATTAAACCTAAATAAAGCGAAGTCTTTATTGCGAAAGAGAAATATGTATATACGAGTATGTATATTGATTGTGCGCAGTCATCGGCGTGCAATTTAAAACGTCTGTCTTTATCTGACAGAGATCACTATCTCGTGATATTATATAAATCTTGACAGTGTACAAATATTTTGGGCGTATGATTGTGTTATAATGGATAAAAATGCAATTATATAGTTTTATCTGCACAGAATCAATCAATTTACACAGAAAAAATTCTTAATGACACAGTATACGATTCTGTGTTTTTATCTTTTTTTATTCAGATTTTCGGTGTATCCCGCATATAGCAGAGTAGGCGGAGTGAACCTAGTGTTAAGACACTCCGCTCCCTCAGGGGAATTCTGGAGGTATTGCGTGTTGGCTGGCGGAACTAAACGCTGCGCTTTGCCTCGGCACCAAAGCAAAAAAAGTCACACTTTTGTGCCCCTGCGCGACAACTGGCCTCAATTCTACATCATTCATTCAATAAACAATACAATAGAAGCATCAACTTTGAAACCTACAGTTATAAATAACAATAATATCTTTATTACGTCAAACTAGGCAAAGCCTGTACCTATGTAACAATCAGATAACTTATAGGGATATAATTATAATTTTAAATATATGCAAATAATAAGGACCATTGAGGCCGTCGTGGCGCAGTGCCAGTGTGTGACTGTAAGCGGTTGGAGGTTCAATTCCCGCTCGGGGAAATTAAATATTATTTATGATTATTTTTTATTTCTTCGCTCTGGCAACAAAACAATTCGTCAAATAATCAAGTGACAACTAGAACCTAATCACTAGAACTTAAGGGCTGAGTTTTACTGGTGAAAGAATATTTCAGACATTATATTTAAATTCACCTGCAGCTGAAGAATTACATGTTTTCGATAGTTAATAAAACAGAACCAAGATTTATTAGAAATATTTTAAAACATGAATAAAATATATAAATATATATTTATTATTTATAAATATACTCTGAACGTCGCCTCGGTTACGTTTCATTGTCGTGGCAGGATAACTGTCGATTTACTGTTAGATTAGTTCTAGCCACGATACATACTTATTGAAATAATTTTATTCAAAGTTCCACAAATATTTATACAAGTGTGCTTTAAATTTGAACTATTTCTAAAAAAATAAAACTGTGAGGCCGTTATGGTGCAATGGCACAGCCTGAGGATCGCAAATGTGATGTTTGTGGGTTCAATTGCCACTCGAGGAAATTAATCATTTAATACTTCAATTCTCTCGCTCTGATAACAAAACAAAGCGCAGCGTTGAGTTACGACACTCAACACGCAATGTTCAAAAATTCGGCAGAAAAGTAGTAAACGGAGTGTCTTAACACTAAGTTCCCTCTGCCTATACCGCTGTGTACCTTTGCCTCATTATCAGAGCGATGAAAAATAAAATATTTCATTACCTCGAGTGCCATCGAACCCACAACCAGTCGCATACTAGTGCCACTGCGCTACAACTGGCCTCATATCCTAATTATGTTAAACATTTTAAACGAACACCAAACCATTAAAACAATTACAAAACAACGCTACCCTAAAACCCTAACGGGTAAAAAAATTCCACAAGAAACCCTATAAACGTAAACTTCAATATTTACATTACAGGGTTGGTTACCGAGGCCCAGATCTCAAGCACTTCGGCGTATAGAATAATAAACAAGACTAATAATGGACGCTGCTTCCTTCACATAAATACCTTTGATCGTTGTTACTTTACAATTACAATATTTTCTCTTCGACAGACTTAACGACACTTTAAGCGGCCGTTCGACCAATTTTGGCACCTCTGATTTTTATTTTCTCACTCCCCGAAATCAATTTACGCACGCTGCGGAGTTAATGTGATGTATTCGGAATTTTTTTTATGATTAAAGTTTATGTTTATGATACCCTCGATATGGGTTTTGGATATTTTTTTCGGATAACACAAATAACGAAAAATTATCGCCCCACAATCAAGCTTGTAATTGATGGTATAAATCAAGAAATAAACGATAAACAACTTTTTTTGATGATATGAAGCAGATTTTTGTATAAAAACTAGCTACCCGCTCGCGGCTTCGCCCGCTTAAACTACATAAATATTTCTTTACTTATATTAATTAGCTTTGTTGTTTTAATATCATTATCATTTTAAAATAATGTCCATACATTAAAAACTAAAATGTGGAGAATTCTACAAATTAATTATTTTGTAGAAATGTTGTCGAATAAAATATATTGATATATTTTTTTTATTTATGAATTGATTTATATAAAATAAACATTAAATGTTAAGAATTTTTTGCCAAAATACAATACTGAAAAATACCGTCGAATCATTTAAGTAGTTTCTGGGTTTAGCGTCAACAAACACACAGACGAATTGACAAACTGACGAGTAGGCAAACAGACAAAAAAATATTGTTTTGGGTCTCATTACCCCATCAATACAGTTTTTCATATATCTTCCATGTATAAACAATTTTATTATATGTATAAATAAGAATAACATTAACATTAGCCATTTAAAAAATATGAATAAGCAGCTTTATGCTTTTTTATTTTTTACCTAAATTTCGAGGCATTGTATGTTGAGTGTCAATGCTACTCATTATGTACCTGAACTGAGAAATAAAATTAATTGAAATATAAGCAATCATTCCATAAAGGGAATGATTGATCCTCAATTAGATTTTTTTTTTCATTTCCCCTTCTGGGAGTCGGCCCCGCAACAATCACGCTTACAGTTAGCCCGCCTCAGCGCGTCACGAAGGTCTTACTAATAATATTAATGTGATGATATTATATACAAAAACTTAAAATCGAACTAACACGATTTCTAAACAGCTTAAGTCACGTCTTTACTAGAAACTACTATGTAAACCTGAAAACTTAATTAGAACAACCTAAAAAGGAGAAATTAATTAAACTATAAAACTATAAACATAAAACTTATAAACCAGAGTCTACATTAAAGATTAATGTTAATTATTTCTTAATGACAGCTGATGGATACGTTCTTAAAAGGATTTCCTCCATTTACATACATTTCAGTAGTCCAAGTCACGCAACACCCTTATCTTATATATTTATAAAGTAACCCAGTTCATTCATATTTATTGCTCCCTAAATGTATCACTTGCAGTTCAGCTTAAAAGTAATTTTGTATGTTTCTCGAAAGTATTATACGTTTAATTAATTATCTATATCAGTTTTAAGTAAATTAATGTTAAGATAAATCGTTATTGTTGTACAAAAAGTGTAGAATGTGAAAATAAGAATCTTGTTGCTAAAATAATTCATAGATACAGTAAAAATTTGAACGTAGCGGGACTCGAACCCTTTAAACCGACCAGGAGACATTTTGGAGACATTACCTGTTGAATGGCGAAACTCAACGCTGCGCTTGATGACATTGACAAAACATTGTATTTTTCATATTATAATTGCAAAATAAACAAAACTTCGATATCATAAACAACAAACATAAATCTAAGACTATCTGATTTTAAGTACATAAGCTTGTTTAATTTAGGAGAAAAATAGATACTAAGTTTTAAGAGAGTCTAACTGTCATCCGGTTTAAATGTCATGATTTTGTTTTAGGGAGGATTCACACTGTAGTTGCTGTCACGGTTCCTTTTTGTATGAGAAAAAACATTCATACTCCTGTTCCGGTCAATTTTCGATCCAATCAAGCCTATAAGAATACGTCTTTCCGAAGATCGGACCGAAAATGAACCGAGACTATATCATGAATCCTCCCTTACCGCGCCAAAACGATGATAATAATCATTTCACATAATAAATATTCAAATACCAACCCACCTGTTTACCTTATAAGAACAAATAAAATAAAAAATATAACTTAATATACCATAATGGGCATTTAGCAAACATTTCTATTTTTTCCATGTACAAACATAAAATAAAGATGGCAAAAATTTTGAAAGTTCAGAATACGACAGATAAATTGAAAATAATGGACCAGGATTGTGAGAGCATACGTGAGCAGGAGTATCTCACGCGATCGCCGCGTCCTTCCGATCCTATCGTGGGGTCACTGTGTCGGACGTTTCGGTATTCCTTTTGCGTCCACATACTCTCTTCTAATACCAAAAACAAAACTTAGACAAGAAAGGCGTGTTGAATATAAACGCCATAACTTTTCGCAACACTTTGCCAAATACGATTTTAGTAGCCATTCAGAGATAAGAACGGTTTAAAGCAAAATGGAAACGAAAGTAAAAAGTTTTTTCGTATTTTTTTTTTATTTATCAAATCAGTCAAAAATCCCATTAAACAGGTTAAAGGTACAGTCATTG
Organism: Heliconius erato x Heliconius himera; assembly: GCA_013421005.1. Taxonomy (NCBI): domain Eukaryota; kingdom Metazoa; phylum Arthropoda; class Insecta; order Lepidoptera; family Nymphalidae; genus Heliconius; species Heliconius erato x Heliconius himera. The sequence continues at coordinate 40,333 of JAATLQ010038057.1, read as the reverse complement.
ACAGATAAATATATAAAACAACGCCGCTAAGAGGATTTTAATTAAATTGCATTTTAACGAAAAACAAAGACGCCGCGGCCCGTCTCGCTAATCAAGGGCGGTAGCTCAATCAAATGAAGGCTATAAATCTCCAAAAACCAGAAGATTCAATTACACGGCTACCGGAGAGCAAAGAGAGTGGCAATAACAAATTGACCAAGATAAATAAATTCTTTATAATGCGGAGAAGTTTTAAACTCGTTTACGTTATCTCGCCTCGTCGCCGCACGTTTTGAGGTAAATGGTTTAACTCAAAAATTAATTACCTCTTGGAAAAGATGCCGCAAGTGAATTAAAATATTTGAATAATTAAAAATAATAATAATAAATAGGCCAGTCGTAGCGCAGTGGCACGACGTGTGACTGTAAAACCGACTGGTTGTGGGTTCTATTCCCACTCGAGGAGAAATACTTCATGTATTTAATTAAATTTATATTTACATTTCTTCGCTCTGGTGTCGAGGCTAAGCGCGGCGTTGAGTTTTGCCACTCAACACGCAATGTCTCCAGAATTCGGCAGAAAGTGGGGAACGGAATGTCTTAACACTAGGTTCCCTCTGCCTACCCTGTTGTGTGCGGGATACAGCGTGAAGCTGTTTTTTTTTTTAAATAATAATGGGACTCCAACGGTGCACGGTTAGTTAGTTAGGTGCTGCTTCGTGTGAGATAGCGAGTGTGTTGTTTTTAATTTGAACGCACGCAACTTGATAAGATATCAAATACCAATAATGCCTATTTGCCAAGTATTCCAGTTGCTGCTTTATTTACTTAGTCAGACATATTTCACTGAATACTGGTATATGTCTGGTATAAGTAATAAATGGTATAATTTTGTTTTAGTAGATAATAATAATCTATGCAGAGGTTCTCAAATAAGGGCACGAAAATACGCCAAAATGCTTCCAGAATATGATGTTGTGTTTTTTTACACTTTAACATTTTTAAAGTGTTATTCCACACTAAGGAAAGAAAAATATTTATTTAGAAAACGTATAAAAATTTGAACGTAGCGGGACTCGAACCCGCGCCTCCTGGAAACTGACCAGGTTTCGGTTCGGTTTCCAGGAGGCGTGGGTTCGAGTCCCGCTACATTCAAATTTTTGTACGTTTTCTAAATAAGTAATAATGATGTGCTTCGAGCTCAATTTGACGATTTTATTAATTTAGCAATAACCTAAACATCTCAAACCAATTCATTCTTTTATATTTTATTTGATATTTCTACATATTTCTACTTACGCATCATACACTTTTCGTTATTCATACACACGTACGAAGATGCTCTAAATAAAATTTCCATCTTGTGAGCAGAGAATTACTATTAGGGCTAGCGACAATCCATCTCTAAATCTGTTTCTTTACTTATCTATCGGAGGCATCAGAGCCGGCATGCCGACACGCTGGGATGTCGCCTTAAAGATCGATCTCGGCCACTATTTTGCGCTTACCAGTACCAAAATTGTAAATATTCAAAACATACCTTATTCTAAAACCCACAAGGTTCCATTTTATTATGTGGAAAGAGTAAAGATCTTGATGCGGCCATACGGTCAACCCTATTTAACAAGATAGTCCGACATGACACCTCTCCCGATCGATGAAGCGTGCTGCTATTTTCTTACTCGTTGAAAGTAATGTTATGCATTTCGAAACACGATTCTTAAATTGATATAATAATATTTATCTAGACAGCCGACCTGAAATGTTACCTTTGCCAGTTGATACCTGTTTAAACTAAGTAATTTTAAATTTTCACGTCCAGAACTACTTGCAGGTCTTATTTTTTTATATGTCTCAATTTTTTACTAAAATATTACATCTTAGGTACCTCTTATATTAATTAGTACGTATTTGTGTTATTGATTTATAAAATAACGTTTTTTTGCATCTAATAAACATAAAATAAAAAAAAAAACACTGTATCCCACAAGGTTAGGCAGAGGGAACCTAGTGTTAAGACACTCCGTTCCCCACTTTCTGCCGAATTTTGGAGGCATTGCGTGTTGAGTGGCAGAACTCAACGCCGCGTTTTTGCCTAGACACCAGAGCGAAGAAATGGAAATATAAATTTAAGTAAATATTTCATCTCCTCGAGTGGGGATCGAACCCACAACCAGTCGGTTTTAGAGTCACATTTTGTGCCGCTGCGCCACGACTGGTCTCGTTAACTTAAAATTAATATCTTATTAAAGTAGTTACCCGACTAGTTCATAAGGATTTTTAGTAAATTTAACAAAGTCTTCACAAAGATAAATAATATCTGTTATTGAGAAGTCTGTAACACTCATCAACAACTTAGGCCGCCCCGAAAGGCGAAGCAAGCTACATAGGCCTGTCTCAGTAGACAACAAAATAAAAAGCGTTATCAAAAAGGCGAAGCTAGATGACTTTTAGTTAAATGATACACAAAAATATAATAGATAACTATGTAATTGGTGTACGTATAATGTGATAGTAATATTAGGCCTTGTACTTACAATGTTAAGACCTCATACAAAATCAAAAGCTTTACGCAAATACAAATACACCTTTTCTAATATAAATACGATAATAATATCTATTCTGTAATTATAATAAAATTGTAACTGATCGGCGTCTGTATATCGAAGATACATATAAGAAATATGTTATTGGTAGCATTTGACCTACAAAATAAAAACAATGTGATTTTTTTCGTTTTCGTCTGTTCGCCTGTGCGCTTAATTACGCTTATCTAAGAATCAGTTTTACCGATTTTATTAAAGTTTTCGCTATTGTTTTTCATTATTGTAATTTGACAAACTTTATTTAACATTTAATGTTTGTTTCATTTCAATCGGTTTTTAAACAAAAAAATTATATCGTTTTAAAGAATTTTGTTCGATAAAATTGTTAACTAAGATAAATAACTATTTTATTGAAGTGGCTGAATCTTTACTTTTCAATGTAGATAAAGATATTGTTTTCAAAATGATATTATTATTAGAAAACGGGCATACTTCAAGCGAGCGAAGCCGCGAGCGGGTTGCTAGTTGACATACAAATCTGATAAGTATCTCAGTGAAGTACAATTACAATGTATAGGTAAACTGCGGTATTTAATGTACAATCTGAAATAGATAATAGATACTAACGATGAAATCATCTTTTAGTTATGCTATTTTCGTTAATAAAAATCTGAACTATAACTTGGCCGTCGTGACGCAGTGGCACTAGCGTGATGTTTCTTTCCGGTCGGAACATGATTCCGAAACACAAAACATTTCGGAACAGTTCCGTCTAGTCGGAACTTAGTTGTTCCGGAACAGGAATAAGTCATTGCAAGCAATTCCACAACAATTTTGTTCCTACTGTTCAGTTGGTTCACACACGTTCTTATTTTATTTGTTCCTGACATTACACGAGATATCTTTTATAATTCATAAAAAAAAACAGCTTTACGATATATCCCGCACACAGCAGGGTAGGCAGAGGAAATCAAACCAACTAACGATAATTAAATTATTATTTTTAATTAAATGAAGTATTTATAATCTATATATATAAAAGGACTTGTGCTGACTGACTGAGGTAAGACGCACGCAGAGCCGTAACCGCTGATGGTAGAAACGTGAAATTTGGGCAGGTGTTTATTTTCATATTCTGGACATCCACTAAGAAGGGAATTTGATAAATTTTAACCGTAAAGGGATGAAATAGGGGTTGAAAGTTTGTATGGAAAAAATTTTTAATCTGTACTGATTTTTATAAAATTTGAAATTCAGACTCTTAAAAATATTTCATTGAACACATGTTTCCTGGTTTTTAAGAATTCACCCCCTAAGGGTCAAATAAGGGTTTGAAAGTTTATATGGAAAAATCTTTAAATTGCCACCGATTTTTATAAAAATTTAAATTCAGACTGTTAAAAATATTTTATTGAACACGTGTTTCGTGGTTTTTTTAGAATTCAATCCTAATAAGCGGGCGAAGCCGCGCGCGCCCTCTAGTTTAAAATAATTTTGTTGAATTTAGCGGTGTTGAGTTCTGTCACTCAACACGCAATACCTCCAGAATTCGGCAGAAAATGGGGAGCGGAGTGTCTTAACACTAGGTTCCCTTTGCTTAGCCTGCAACATGTGCGATACAGTGAACTATAACCTCGATCGTATTACTCAGTGTAAATTAAATTAACACGGAAATCATATACATATATATACGAAGAGGAACCGATGCCAACTCTTAGCACTTTGGTCTCTGACGTACTACGTATCAGTCTAAAATAGGATTAAATAGGTCGCAGATTCGATTTATTTCTGTCTTGAAAGCATCAGCATCCTTATCTGTAGATATGTTTCGGATTTTTCGTCGATATCCATATCAGTTCTGTCACTTTTACGTTTCACGAAAAACTATTTGAATAATAATATACTGTCCAATGATAACACGTAAAAGATAAAGACAAAGCGAGTCTTGATTAGTTAGATAACCATAGCAGTGAATAGACGCGCTTCTTGTATTAACCGTCTACGTATATAAAACACACAGTGCAATCGATGATAGAATGTTACCGATAGTATTTATCTTGGCCGGATTATTGTCTTTGGGTAAGCTTTAATTAGAAATACACAAAAATAAAAACAAAGACTGACTAACATCTTACAACATACTATAGGTGTGTTTTAACAAAACTCTTTCATCATATCATTTTATTTTGGTCCATCGGTACGAATAGACACAAGCGCGCGCCCCCGTGTACACACAATGGACCGCGCAACTACCGCTTAATAAATATTTATTCAATTCTGTTGACAATCATTTACATCGTAACAATAGTGTCGCGCCGCCACCACATAGCGTGGGCCGTTTTTTATGATGAGCATCACTAGTTTTGAAATAAGGTTAGTGTTACTCGAGATAAGCGTTTATCGCGATATGAAATAGATAGTCGATGTAGTACGTAAAAGGTTTAAAACAATTGTGAAAATTGTGCTGTAATCTGTGATGTTTTTATTATTTTTTGTTGTTGCATGTGCAAAACAAATAAATAGTGGTGTATGAATAATTTTTAAAAAATCAGCTTCACGCTGTATCCCCCACACAGCAGGGTAGGCAGAGGGAACCTAGTGTTAAGGCACTCCGTTCCCCACTTTCCACCAAGTTCTGGAGGCATTGCGTATTGAATGGTGGAACTCAACGCCGCGCTTTGCCTCGACACTTGAGCAAGAAAATGTAAATAAATATATCATTTCCTCGGGTGGGGATCGAACTCACAACCAGTCGATTTTACACAGTTCACACTTTGTGCCGCTGCGCCACGACTGGCCTCAATATAAATAATTATGTATCGAAATTGCCAGGCTTCCGATTTTGATGGAACGTCCCGATTCTTAGCCCAATATTAAATGTCACCAGTAGAACTGTCCCGCTTTCTATAAAGCGGTAATTCATAGGGATTATTCGACACACTGAAAGAAATCTTTTTTTATTTCTTTTTTTTTTATTAGTTCCTATCTATTTTAGAGATATGCCTATATTCTGAAGACTTATTACTTGCTTTAGGAACAGAGAAACTAAACAGCTATGGGTTTAAGTATAGAAGTTTTTCATAAAAAAAAAACCATTTTATATTGCTATTTATAACACGATAATAAAGGATTACTAAATCAACACTACTACTACTACTACTTCTACTGATTATTTATATGCTCCACTTATTGACTAAAAATGTTTAAAAATCACTATTTTCCCTTACATTAAATCTGACAACGCGGATTTGTATATACAGTAGAAACTCTATTATCCGGCCCTCAGTTATACGGATTCGCGATTATCTGGACTACAGACCATCTGTATTAAACGTACCTACAAGTCGTAGTCGTACACTGCAAGCATGAACGTGTCAAATCTGGCATCACCCCGCCCGCGCCGCGTCCCATCGTCGTACATCTTAAGATATCTTAGTAAACATTGATTTTCACTTTATGTATTAGTTGTTTTAATTAAATTTATATCACTACGTATGTGCATACTTACATATTCTAAATACCCGATTACCCGATTTTCCATACTTTGGATTATCCGGATTTTCGATTATCCGAATGCCTACCAACAACAATTAGTCCGGTTAGTCGAGTTTCTACTGTACCTACATTAATAGATACATATATGTTGTATTTTGTGATACTTCTGATACTTAGAAATATTTCTAAATAGTAGGGGAGATCGGGGTTGGTTGACTATAGGGGTAGGTTGACTAACTATCAATAACTCGTTCGATGCAATAGCTTTAAGCCCGGTAGTGTGGAAGGAGAACCCGTCGCCTCCGTCCGCACAGCCACCGGGAACGCGGCATCGAGCACGCATTTCCTTTGAGAGAAGGCACGTATTATTAAAAAACAACACACGTAAGTAATTAATATTGTCGTAATGTTATTTGTAATAACTGCTTTATATTCATTGTTACTTTTTATTATTTCCCTCTAAAAAATTTGTGTTGTAAAGTAATTATCTACAGTATTTCATTTATTTTGTTTCCATAACGAATGTATAAAGTGTTATGGAAGAGCGGGGCCTCCTGTTACAAGTACTAGTATCATACTGGTAACTTACTAGGCTGGTCTCTCTACTTTCTATGTAGCTAAGTAATATGTGAAACTGAAATAAATATATTTTTATTTTTTTATTTATTATTATTATTCATAGTTATTGATTGTCAAAGAATTTATAAAGAAATTGTGGCTTATGCTCTTTATTTTGTGTATTATTCTATATGATTTCGTCGCAGTCTTGAGGTTATGGCACGTGGTTAAAGATTAAATGGTGGTTTGGGGCTAGTTGACTAATGTATAATGGGGTTACCTGGTCAATCAGCCCCATAATGTTATGGATATTCCACACATAAAATAAAATAGGATTTTTTGAAATTTTATCCAAACAAAACAACAAGAAAACAAAGAAGCCAAAGACAACAGGCGGAATGTCTATAGGAACTGAAAAAGAAAAGTAGCGACTATGGAAGTGATGAGGATAAAATTTTTATTTGGAATGCACTGAATGGTATAGCTCTAGTATCGAAGGAGAAGAATGGATTCAATGCACTGCGTACAAGTTGCACACACAACATTTGTAAACAAGAATATATTGTTCGATGAATGCAAAAATTGCACCTCCGATTTAGAGGACTGATAGGATAGTATGATCTCAAACTGTCACCAAATAATACATATAATAATACATTTGTTAGATATGATTATTTGTTACCAAATGGTTAAAATTTATAAGAAGTTGTTGCGTTATGTTTTAAATATTTAATAAGAAATTACTTTGTTTATTTTTAGTTACTCAAATTGCCTAATAATTAAGTGTCTAATTGTTTATTCTTATGATTCAAATTTTATTTTAAATAAGTAATAGGGGAATTATGCTCAAGATGACATACTTTTTCTTTCAAGATAAATATTTGAAATAAATGAAGTCATGTGAGATCAGGACATTGCGTATATTATCATATATATCATAATCAACGAAAGTATTGTAGTTTCAGAACAATCAAAGCAACATAAAATTAAAAAACAAACATAAATCGCACTTAGGTCGACCGGTGTAAGACGACATACCTATAGGGTAAGATGACATAGACGTCATAACCTGCGATCCACTG
>JAATLQ010038057.1:0-32573 GCA_013421005.1 Heliconius erato x Heliconius himera | reverse complement strand
GAGAATGCGCTTTTAGTGTTAGTTGTGTCATATAATAAGCCTATTTTACATTAAGAATTCCTTCAAGTAGAAAATCCTTACCTTACGTGTATTTTCACCACCAAGCAAAAGCGAAAGAAAAATTTTCTAGTATTCAAAATTACAAAAACATGAACTACTCGCCAATCTGCGTTTACCTTCCGTCATAATGAATTTGAATACTAGCGATATCTAAAGACACTCTCTAAAACGTCATAAGATCACACTTAGCGCAAATATTTAAAGAAATATTGGCAGTGTGTCATCTTATCTTCGTATGCCATCTTAAGCACAATTCCCCTACATGTTTGTGTCTTTTATTCCATTTCCGTGTAAATCTTACCATTGCATCTTCATAGGTCAATTTACCCCAGTGATATACTCAACCAACCCCATGCATGGGGTAGGTTGACCAGTTTTTTCTATTGTACAAGAACTGCCCTGTACTCTGTATCATCTATATATATAAAAGGACTTGTGCTGACTGACTGAGGTAAGACGCACGCAGAGCCGTAACCGCTGATGGTAGAAACGTGAAATTTGGGCAGATGTTTATTTTCATATTCTGGACATCCACTAAGAAGGGAATTTCACAAATTTTAAGCCTAAAGGGATGAAATAGGGGTTGAAAGTTTGTATGGAAAAAAAATGTAATCTGCACCAATTTTTATAAAATTTGAAATTTAGACTCTTAAAAATATTTAATTGAACACGTGTTTCATGGTTTTTAAGAATTCACCCCCTAAGAGTTCAAATAAGGGGTTGAAAGTTAATATGGAAAAATCTTTAAATTGCCACCGATTTTTATAAAAATTTAAATTCAGACTGTTAAAAATATGTTATTGAACGTGGTTTTTTTAGAATTCACTCCGAATAAGCGGGCGAAGCCGCGCGCGCCCTCTAGTAATCAATAAAGTACTTTATTCCATATTTTTCCAAAGCTTAATAGTATCTAAATCTAATAACTGAATCTATTTTAAAATTAATATACTCAAGAGAATTAAAAATAGAAACGTTTAAGCTGAAACTTGGTCAACCAACCCCGGTCTCCCCTACCTACGTATTATATTGGGAAAGAATATGAAAATATAATTATATTGGTTTCAGCGTCACTTTGTATCCAGGCAGAGGGAACCTAGTTGTATGTATTAACGCACATTCCCCATTTTCCGCCGAATTCTCGAGGCATTGCGTGTTGAGTGATGAAACTCATTCATTATTGCATTTTCTAGAGTGGGAAACGAGCCCACAACTTGTCACGTTTTCAGTCATTCTTCATACCCTTGCGCCACGACTGGCCTCTATTATAATAATATTTTTTGTGTACAATAAATTACCAAAAAGGGCGACGAAAGAGGATTTATGAACAATTATGCCAGACGCCCATCATCCACTTTCTCTGACACCCGGTGGACGATCTCTTCACGCATGAGCGACTAACAGACCACCTTTATCGTTTTAAGTTTCGCTAGATTGATACAAACTTGCGGATTGAACTTTCCAATACCTAAGCTCCTTGTAATCAAACTTTTCTTTCATCAGATCACAATTAAAAAAATTTTCTAATTCATCAAAACAACTTCTATAGTCGATTGTCTTATGTACTTACTACACATTTAGTTCCGGTTCAATTTGAAACCATTAACAAATATTTTAATCATCTATAATTTTATTTAATGAAGGTTTGCTATTACAATGTAAGAATAAATAAAAATAAATCAGCTTCACGCTGTATCCCGCACACAGTAGGGTAGGCAGAGGGAACCTAGTGTTAAGACGCTCCGTTCCCCACTTACTGCCGGATTCTGGTGGCATTGCGTGTTGAGTGGCAAAACTCAAAGCCGCGCTTTGCCTCGACACCAGAGCGAAGGAAATATAAATTTAAGTAACTATTTCATCTCCTCGAGTGGGGATCGAACCCACAACCAGTCGGTTTTACAGTCACTCTTTGTGCCGCCGCGCCACGACTGGCCCCAGAATGTAAAAATTATTCATATTATAATTAAAATATTAGATCTGTTTTAACTATAGCAATTTTGCAAAGGTTAATTGTAAATTTACGTGCTTACAAAAGTATAACACAAAGCTGGAGCTAACACCAGCCCACAAATCATTTAAGCTCACCTTATAGTTTCAATGAAATATAAAATTGAAACTGTAAACCAAAACGAACGGCACTCGAATTGCATACCAATATATCATGACGAGATTCCCTACTTTCAATAATTACGTATGTGCGCGCGCGGCCCACGTTCAGATCGAGACGTCAGCCATCACAGCTATGGTCGGTAAAATGGCGCGAAACGCGAGAAAATGACGTATGATTGCGGTCTTTAAAACAAACGTAAACTACAGTGCGGCCGACAAGTCGTGGCCGCCTTGAAGTTGGATTTTCTGAACTTTAGCGCTTGGTTCACTCGGACAGAAAATATTCATAAATAAGAAAAATCCTAAAATCAAAGTCTAAAGTAGTCGCGGCCTAACTTCAAGGCGGCCACGACTTGTTGTCCGTAGTGTAAGCTTCGGAGCCGTCATTACATCGCGTACGGCGATCTGTTACGGGCAAGGGAAGGCTGCTGCACAATCCAATTCGGCACGCTACAAAAATGTCATAAGTCAAGTGTAGCGGAGCAACAAACACGACAGAATCTGTCGGACTTTCATTATTTGGAAGGGTGCTTTTGAATACAGAAAAAAATTGTATTGCTACGAGAGCGAGCCATATTTAATTGTCAGTTTGACCTGCGGTATATTTTTTTATAGTACAATATTATTTTTTTGTGAGTCGAGTGACCTATGATTAGGTTTAATCTGCCAATCACCTAAATTACATCAAATACAATATTAAAAAAGTAAAATTGCAGAATCTGTCACTCTTATAAAATACCAATAAGTATCTCTCCCATTTATTAAAATAGGAATAAAAAAAAGTACTCTTCTCGAAGGCAATTTTTTTGTCCATTTCATTAATTCATCTTTTTTCTATTTCAGTGTCGTCAGAAAATTGTTTCTATCAAAGATGTTTAGGTTGTCATCCACAAGAAACTCTTTACGCAGGATCGTCAGTCAACTGCGGTCCTCCAAACTGGGTGACTGCCCAGTGGGTACATAATCTTGGCCATCCTCCACCCTCAACAGATTCTAGAATACCGATAGAAATGCGTTGCCTGAAAATGGTTGCAACTCCAGATGATAAGTCGTGTAAGTTTGTCTAGTCAATAACTTTTCGATTATTTTAATATGTACATAGGATTGATTTCATGTCGTAAAGTGATACAAAACTATATTCCAGTATGGACGCTACCAGAAAAATATTTGTCATATATAAGTTATGTATATTTTAGCTTTGAAGTGTAATAAATAGGCTTACATTATTATAAATAGTATAATATTTATCATGAAATGCAACATTGTAACTATGAGTCATTCTGATAATCTTCGTATTTTTTAAAATATTTTTATAATACAAATCTTTAAAATAACATACTTTTTATAGAAAACAAGACAAATAACTCTTGACTAATGCAAAAATTTTGAAGTGCTACTGTTCAAACACCTCATATTCAATTTTTTTTTTTTAAAACATACCTATAATTATTTTTAAAATAATTATCTGTAAAAACACACCGCTTAACGGAGAGCAGACAGAAGACTCGGTTATTAGACAGTCCACTTTTAGCACTAAATAATAAATATACAATGAATCAAATCATCCATTGTATATTTAGACGTGAAACACATATAATACCGTGTTCCATTTGTCTAAACAGATCACAGAATTAAAAATGATAGAGAAACTTATTGTTATGAAGCAACATATTGCATTAACATTCTCGCTATTTCCGCATAGGGAACCTTTTGTTAAGAAGTTCCGCTTACTTTAATTTTTAAAACTGTGTATTGAGTCGCTGAAGCCCACGAGCGTCCATCTGAGCTCGAACTTCAGCCCGCTCGGAAATGCTGTGAAGACCATTTCAGGTCAACAACAATCTTGTCCACCATGTTGATTCTCGCGAGTGGGAATCGAACTCACAACTATCACGTTGCAATCAGCCTCTATTCCGCTGCGCCGCGACGTCGTTAACCTTTAAAAAATAATGTAGCATATTTTTTTCTTATTTAATTACAGTCGGTAACACAGTGGACGTGATACGAGGATGCGTACCGAGAGTTCAAGTGGACTCAGTCTGTCTCGGTCTAGTCGCTGTAGAGAGAGCGAGAGGTCACAGCGATGCACGCTGCTTTATATGTAACGGTGAAAATTGTAACTCGAGCACAAAAGTTTTTTTTAATCTTCATCTACCGTTCATCTGGTTATTTTTAATGTACGTTTTTAGATGATTGTACTACTGTAACTTGTTTGGTTTAATGTTGTAGTATTAAAATAATAATGTAAGAAAAATGACAAGAAATCCGAATACTTCTTCATTTATATATGTATTTTATTTTTTTTAAATACTTTAACTTTTTAAATATTGTTTACATTATTTTAGGTTTCATTTATTATTATAATGTATTTTTCTGGTCAAAAATATTTGTATAACTTGGAGTATACTCGACATTCTTGTATACAAAATATAAATTTTGAAAAAAAAAATTAAAATGACATTTAGACAGCACAAGGATATTCCGCTACTTGACATTAAAATATTTTTTACTTTTAAAAGTAATATAATAAAACAAAATAATTTATGATTAAATTTATATTTATACATTAATATATAAATTACAAAAGTGCATTTAGTTTTATTAAAACAATTAGTTAAGCACCTTGGACCAAATTATTATACTTTCCCTGTGTTAATTACACAACCTTACATTTTATATCGTTTGATGCTTTCTTAACATTAAAAAAAAATTGACCATATTTTATTTTTAATCTGCGAATTGTTTGACGTCATTCTTATATAGCATTTAGTGTATAACTATAAAATTTTTATTTCAAACACCTATATTGTTTCATTACTTGTTGGGAATTGGAACCAAGTACGAACGCAGTACAATATACCTTTCCTTTTTTTTTCTTTAATATAATAATCATAATCGCCTTACATCGAAATAAACTTAATTATGCAGAAGCCAAAGCCACGAAGCAAGCGAAACCTTTATACGCTTGTTACAACAGTTGTAATCTAGATTAGGCTTTATGAGAACGTATGGCTTAGTGGTCAGAGCGCCTGGTCAGTTTCCAGGAGGTGCGGGTTCGAGTCCCGCTACGTTCAAATTTTTATATGTTTTCTAAATAAGAAATTAATATACATTTTTTCAATTGGCGTTTTCAGCGCGGCGTTGAGTTTCTCCAATAAACACGCGAAACCTCCAGAAGTCGGTGGAAAGTATGAAGCTGATTTATTTTTTTATTGATATTTTCAATTCACGTATTGTTAGAATAACAAAATATTTAATATTTAAAATATTAAACAATTACAAACACAAATATTACAAATATTAATCAATTGAAAGCATGGCCGATTCAACTCAGTATACATAATATTTCAAGTTTTAACACATGCTAACAGTTTTATAATTAATTAAACATAACTATTTATTTAATTAAGCATAAGCCGCACCGTATGTATTAATGTCTATTGATTAATAGACATTAATACATACGGTGCGGAATTAAGTTTCGGCTTGAACTGGAGAATTTTGAGGACTGTTTTTTTTTGCTGTATCATAGAAGGTAGTGAAATTTCGATACGATAGTTTTTTGTGGTCATATAAATAGAAAAATATTACATCGAAATTGTTGTTTTTTACAATCTATCTAAAAACTGTCAATTTTAGAAGTAAACGCGGACTTAACAGCCTATACCTTTGTACATTTTAAAAGTATTATTCCATACTTAGAAAAGAAAAATGCTTTTTAGAAAACATATAAAAAATTGAACGTAGTCGGATTTGAACTTTTATGTTTTTTAAAAAGTATTCAGCCTATACCTTCAAAACGCATAAATACCCCACTGAACACATAGCACAGTATGCTAGCGAATTTAAGACTAGATCTGACAATGTTGTTACTTAAATGCTGTGTAATCTCAGAATAACATTAAAACGAGTATTATAAAACAGTTATAAATGAAGATTCATTAACATCAATATAAACTTGACAATATACATAAATATAAATTTGTGCAATATTTTCTAAATATATAGAGTTATATACAGTAAACATAAGGGAAAAGCAAATATTTTTAGTTAAGTAACTAATAAGATATAAAAAAAGGCCATGTAGGTTATTTTTGTCTACTATGCTAAATGTATGATATTTAGCAGAGTAGGCAATAAAGAATTGGTAAAGCAAGAGCAGCCTACTAAAGGAACAACTTAGGCCAATCAGTTATATTTTTCATACATATTGCCAAAAATTAATACTTAAATCTAATCATATGTACATAAATAGATAAATGTTGTAAAAAATCGATATTTTCGTAGTACATAATAAACATTTTTTTTAAATATACATTAAATTGTATTATCAATATAAACGATTTCTTTCTTCTATACTTATATATGTATAAAATAAAACATAAAGTATATTAAAAATATATATTAATATATAAATAGAAGCAAAATAATAAAATTGTTTATACTTAATAGTGAACTTGTAAGAAAAAATCACAGTTAATCCATTAAAATAATATGTTTTAACTTAATCACCTATAAAACAAATTTATCAGGTCAAAATTATGATTTTGTTAATCTTAATAAATCATTGCATTATTTCTTAATTTAAACATAAAATAATATAACTTGTATGAAATTACTTTTAAAAGCATAACCTATAATACTCAATATAACTAAAAAAATATTTATTTTAAACACCTATATTGTTTCATCACTTGGTAGAAATTGGAACCAAGTAAGAACGAAGTACAATATACATTTAATATTTTTAAATATTATAACTATAATCGCCTTATATCGAAATCATCTTAAAATATTTGAAGTGATATGAACATACAGGGTGGAAGTGTCAGCACCACTTTAAATGAAATCACATTTTTAAGTACATATGAAAGCCAAGAAATATTTTATTTTTCCCAAAAATTAAAGTGCTTTTTTTTCAAACAAAATAAATAATAAAATTATTGTTGTAATATAAAACGCCATTTGTCAAGAATGACGCACGCACACATAAACCTATCAAAGGGAAACTGCCGCATACGCCTCATTCCGAAATCGAGTCGTAGATATTGGCGGTAAAGTTCGAAATTGATTAACCTTTGATAGTACTTTTGTAGTTTACGTTATTGGTATCTATGCGTAACTGCGTCACGAAATACAGGTATGGATAAACATGGTGAAATGCAAAAAAAAATCCTACGTCTAAACTGTTGGTATTTTCATTAATTTCTTTAGGTATGGGCTTAAAATATTTTACCCTATATGCTGTTCCCGTAAAAGGAGCGCTAACACTTCCACCATGTATATTTTTATCATACGAAAGGAATCAATTTTACATTTTTAAATATAAATTGTTATAAAAATAAACATTTAAAAATATAAAACAACACTCTTCCGAGGGTAGGACAAGGGTCCAAACCATCGGTGGCTAGGGCTCATGAGAGAGGAAACTCCTCTAGTGAAACTCTCTTTTGCATCCGATTCTCGATCCAACAGCAAAGCGATAACCTCTTAAAATGTTGGTCGAGGCTTTTCGCTATGAAACCATTAACTGAAACTACTATCGACACAATTATAATAGCATTGATATTATAATTATTCCTAGTAGGATAGTCAGGATGTCCAATTAAAAATAAATGTAAAAAACATGAAATAGCTATAGCTGCCAATTTCTTTAACATAGTTAGTTATTATATAATATAAATATAAAATTAACATATATGTATCACTCACTAACTAGTATGTGTATATAAATTATGGAATGTCATCACAATATAGCAACAAGTATGGCTATATTCTTATCAACGGTATAAATATTTTGTACTTATTTAAAACAAATATCTTAATAATATTTTCAATATCAATATGAACACAGATTATTGTAAAATTTACAAACAATCTTATAGATAATATAAAATCAAGTATTTTAATGAAGTTAGTAGATCCAATACTATAACTCAACATAAAGCCTAAAAACTCATATAGCTTTGTTTTAATAAATATCACTTCGTAGATCCCTATTTTGCATTATTTTAAATTTAATTTTTTAAATAATATTGTATAGAATACTAAAGGCCAGTCATGTTTAATTGTAGTTTAAAAATAACAAAGTTTGTACAATAAATTCGATTATCACATATTAACGCCAAGGCACTCGTTCAAAATGCCATATTTGTCTACTGTCGTTGATACACCTTTTCGCTGATAGGGGATTTCCCTCGTTTTCATTATCTGAAGGCAATAGTGTCAAACATAGTCCATCTATTGTCTTAATTCGAGGGCCGTGTTGCTGCCATATTTGTTTAATACTATCATTACAACTCTTCCATACAGCTCGTCCGTTACCTTGCTGAAGGCAGAGTCCTTCGTCCGCCATTATTTTTCCCTCTATAGTGTAAACTATTAATCTATCTAAATCCAAGTCCCCACCACAACTCACGCTTGAAGCTGGTCCTCCAAGTCCGGGAGTACCTGAAGTCACTCCAAGGCACCCTTCTTTATCATTCCGAACCCTCCCAAACCACCTATCATCTGTAGGAAAAAAGTGTTGCGGCCACACATTCTCTAAATACCATTTAAAACTTTTACATTGTAAATTCTCTCTAATGGCGACACGACTGGCAACATTTTGTGTATCACGTATAGCCGCAACGGAAGGGTTAAATTTGAAAAAGAAATCAGCCCACTCATCCATCCACACTGTGGCAGCCCGAGCTAGATTTGAATTTAGGACTTTGGCTACACCACCCGGATATTTATACGGACTGTGACGTCTAAAAATGTGCCCGACACGAGAGCACGGTGTAATCTCAACCCTGGCGCCACATTGCCAGGCACGCCAGGAAAGTTCTAGATTTTCCGCGCCCCATATGATCATACCCTCATCGTATCCACCTAAACGCCAGAATAGGCTTTTTCTGACTGCAAATAAACCACCAGCCATCGCTGGAGTGGGGTAAGGTTTCGAGGGATTGTTAGTTTTGTTCATCATCACTTCGTTGCTTGGCATCAGCCATCGGAAGTGAAGACGCCAGCTGAAGGCGCCCCAATGTGCGTCAATGCTTTTTGTATATGCTAAAGTGTCATCAGACAATAAGTCTATATGGGGACATATGAATACATCGTCGCTGCCTGCTCTGTCTAGAAGCGGTTCTAACCAGCCTTTGGTTACCTGGAAATTGTGGACAAAACTAGTAATAAGGCAGTCTTGGATTTACGTAATATGTCAGATGTCAGATTGAAAATTCATTAAATTCTTCTTTTTTTTATGAAATTCATTAAATATATTTTCTTACTTGTTGAAAAAATTTTAGCACTATTTACGTTTTTATTCGAGATTTATTTAATAAGCAGTAACAAACTCGTGACTGTCTATCAAGTTTTATCCACACCAATTTTTTTGTTGATACAGAAATATTACAATATACTTATTTGACTTCATGATAATATGAAAATACATATTCCACCTTCAGAATAAAAATAAAAAATATTGTAACTTTTGACTTCACCAAAATGTAAACATAAAAAATGAACTCTTAAAGAGGGAGTGTGGAGAGTTGTGGAGACTTTTTTTGAAACATTACATCATTTTATTCAATATTTTAAATTTCAATTTTCATAATTTTTTTGAATATCAAAATCGTCTTCTTAATTGTCAAATATGTTCAAGATTTTTAAAAATTTTCAAGCTCGTTTCATTAACATATCAAACATAAAAATAAAATACTCACTTCACAATGAGCATCCAAAAACACAAGCACGTCTCCCTTAGCTTCTCTCGCTCCCATTAGCCTCGCTCCAACCAGACCGGTTCTATTTACACTTCTCAATATACGAACATTGTTCAGATTTACTATGGCATCCTCTAATTCTTTGAAAAGATACTTGCGGTCACTAGCATCGTCTACTAAAATAATCTATAATAGAAAAATGTAAATGTGAAAATACGCTAAAAAATTGCTATAATTCTCTAAACACACTGCTGTTGTTTTTTGGTTAGCAGTAAAATAAGATATTGTTTGTTATCTCTGATATCGAATCTCAAACGCTATTATCATGTCAACTAAAAAAATACATTTAAAATGCTGTATAAGCCAACATATAAATCTTTTTTTTTTACTCTATATGAGAAAAATCAAAAACTGTACAATTGATTACTTAGGTTAGTTCATTAAATAAAAAGATTAATTATAAAAGTTTTCAAAACTTTTAATTATTAATTTTTGTAATTTTTTAAAATGTTGTAGTTTTAAAGACGTCAAGTGTATGAAATATGAAATACCTCTTTTAATAATATTGTTGGTGACCTTAAAACAACTGACATCACAGTTCTCATGAGGGTCGACCAGGCTTCATTATGGAAGACTATAATCACACTAGCAGTAGGTAAATTATCTAAATCGTATTGAACACTTCTGCAACTGAAAAACAAATTAAATAAAGCCTCTTGTGGTGCAGTGGCACAGCTTCTGACTGTAAATGTGATTTCTGTGGGTTTGATCTCACTTGAAGAATCAAATAAAATACTGTTATTTCCCTTTTGGCAAGGCATTGAGCTCAACACATGTGACATATGATATCTCGATTTCTGGCAGAAAGTTTAAAAGTAAGTCTAAGTGTTTGACTCTGGAAAATCATGGAGCAGCTTTTTTTAAAATTTGTATACTTCAATAAATTTAAAGAATAAAAATAAATGGGATTATTTAGTATAAACTTACAATTTTTTCTTGAAAATGAGGAATTTAAGTGTGAAAAGATAATAGTGATAAATAAATTTGATGTTAAAAAATATAGTCATTTAGTTTCTCCTATAATTTTTATCTATTTCAATAACAATATTAGGCTATGTGAAAAGCAAACCACTCCAAAAATTTATAAAAATAAGCTTCATGCCATATCCCATGTCAAAAATTATAATAAGTTTATTTATACATATCTCTCACCCACCTCTCACTTCTCATATCTGGAAGACTTCTATTAATAGATATTCTATCACTAATATAAATATTATAGGAATGTAATGCATACAACTCCCTGGCTGGGATAATTTCTCGTTGTAACAGTTGGACAGGACGACCCCCTTCTCCTGCCCCTTCTATGGGTGCATAATGATTTGCATTTATTATTTCTGAAAAAATAATAAAAAATCTTTATATGAACTATATTATTATAAGGGGCCATTCAAGTATTACATAATGCATTTTTTCAGAATTTTTAACCTCCATACCAGTAACTCTGTTTTATATAACCAACCTTAAAATGTTATGCAACACCTAAGTAATTATTTTTAGTAAATCATAATTATATCAATAATATCTGTTTTATTTGGTTTGTAAATGTCTCTCACCCTTTTTAACCTGTTGTAACCTTTTTCAAACACCCCCTTTACAATACCGGGGGTACCTTTACAATACTGCTTTTAACATAATAGTGGACACTTAATTTTGCATTTACAGCAATATTTTTAAAAAGGTAAATAATATTTTTTATCTGTTTGGTCAATGATGTAACAGAAACATTGTCATGATAATTAAAACAAAGCAATCTGACGATGTAATATGCATATGTTAAAGCTATTGTTAGACAAAACATATTATATAAAAGAATAATGTTACTCTCATACATGACACTGGATGATGATGTAAAACATAGCAAGGCCATTTTTAGAATGAAAAATAGTATATGATTTTAATGGGATAACAATTATTGCTATGTATGATGTAGTTGATCCTTACCCTGAGATAAATTGCCTCCTGAATTTCCACCAACATAATGCCCAACAATGACTCTCATACCTGTTTTATCCACATATGAATCTTGGTCATAATGAAGGCTGTAGAAAAACTTGATAAATTAGAAATTGGCAATTCATTCATAATACTTTATTCATTATGAGCCGATTTTTTGAACAGGTAGGGTCCTGACCGCTCATATAAAAACATATGTCATATACACACTTACTTTTTATACCATGAGTTTTTATTTCGTCTTTTTATAGTGTTGTACAGTTCTAAGCTCACATAAAACATAGCATTTATTAAAAATATTAAGATAATCACTAAACTTGCTATTTTTTTTCTTCGGCCTCTGCATATAAGGGGTCGGCATTGCTGTAAATATGAAAATAAAAGATTTTTATACATGTCCAATTGTACAAAAAAAGCAAAACAAACCAAAACTCAACCCACGTTATGGAGAATCATTGTATAATATGCTAATGTTCAGAATATAAAATATTTATAATAATAGTATGCATAGAAGCGGTAATGATGGCAGCATAAAGTACATCATTATATTCAAAAACGAATATTTAACAAATTTATATTAAATTGAACACATATTACAACATATTTGACATTTCGAATTTTATGATATCGAGATGACATTTGTCATTTATGGTCTATGTGAAATAGGCGTTCTGGTTTAAATAAGACTTAAAATTTTTGAGGTTGAAAACATATCACAGACATATTTATAATTGAGTAGAAAAAAATATAAATTACTAAACAAGGAAAAAAGAAGACATAAAATGATGGTACAGTATCAATTTACTTTTAGTAAGTACTGTATCTAGAATAATTATATAAAATGAATTAAAACAGTACTTTTTACAAGTGTCATAAAGAACGGTTACAGAAGTGAACTATCACAATTATGAAATGTCAAATTGCCAAACGTCAACCTTTCTACAAATCAATATTCAATAGCCAATTTTAAAAACGCTAAAAAATTTAATTCCTTTAATATTTTTTTATTGTCATGTGTATTGACTAATATCATTTAAAATATATCTTCTTACATTAAAAAGTAATTGAATTTTGTTACGTCTTTTATATATTAAGAGGAAGATGTCTCGCAATTTTTATAAATGGAGTAGACCTCGGTCTAGACCTAGTTCAAGATCAGGAGGAAGAAACTGGGGAAACCAAGTTTATGATGCACCACGAGGCTTACGAGGAAAGGAACTTGGATTGTATTATAGAAATCTTCAAGCAAAGAAACAGAAAAGAGACCCAATGGTAAGTGTTCTTTACATATAAAAAAATGTGAAAAATGAAACAATTATACTAATTTAAAATGTTTCATTGAAATCTTGTCCAATTTATGTTTTTATATACTGTATAATAGTACATAAAACACAATTTCGTAGAAATATTCGGTTTGTTTTGGTTATATAAATAAAAAAAACAAAACTTGTTTTTGTAGAAGATATATTTATGTTGATATATTTATATAAAAAAAATAAAGATTATCGTTTCAATTTTGTTAAAAATAATTGTATATAAAACTAACAATATTTACTATTAACAGATAAACCTTAGAATTCCTGAAATGGTAATGCAGCAACTGGACAACAGCTTAAGAAATATATTAAAAATAGCTTCCCAGCAAAATATTTCACTGCCTAAACTTGAACAGTTAGATATATTTAAAAATAATACAAGTCTGCAAGAAGAATCAAAACAAAAAATATCCTTTGAAGATATAAAAATTAGAGGTAGAGAAAATAATGCAAAATACCAAAATAAAAATTTTGATGAAGCTGGTCCATCTGGTTCAGATTTCATTCCTATTAAAGATGAGAACATAGAATATGGGTTGCAGCCCAAAATTCTGGCATTAAGAAGACTGTGTGATTATAAATATGGTTATGAAGATATAATAACAGGCACTTTTCAGGAGAAGCTCGATGACTGCCTTAAAAATGGTGTTAGTATTAATTTTGTTGATACTGAGACTGTTAATCTTAATACTGCACTTTATATAGAATATCAAGATATGTTAGAAAGTAATGCTTATAAGCAAATGTTAAAATTTAGAGAAAAACTACCAGCTTATGTTAAGGCCAAAGAAATCATTGATAAAATCAATGAAAACCAAGTTTTAGTAATAAGTGGTGAGACAGGTTGTGGAAAATCAACACAGGTGTGTATTATGTTAATATTTTTTGCTATACAAATAAAACATTTTGTACATTATTGATAAAATTTTTGAAATATACTGTCTAGCCTCTGCCATCCAAAATTGAGATAGATATCTCAAAGTGCAAGTTGAGAGACAGAATTCTCCCGATTGGAGATGAAACTCACAACCATCACATTTATTTAGATTATCTTTAATACATTCCACTGGAATACTACATATTGTGTTGAGTGATCTGCCACAGAACTTTTTTTTAATAATATAGTGCTATCAGTCATAGCATCAGCAGATGACAAAAACAAGAACTAAATTTATTGATTACCTTGAGTGTAAAAAAAACCTACCAAACCTACTAATACCCAAAATTACAATGACATACTATTCCACAGCACTATTTATGATTTTCGTTTTCAATTAATTAATTTTGTTAATTTCAGGTGCCTCAAATAATTTTAGATGATGCAATATGTAATAATAGAGGGGCTAATGTAAAAATTTTAGTCACACAACCCAGACGGATAGCAGCTTCAGCTCTAGCAATGAGAGTGGCTAAGGAGAGAGGAGAGCCACTTGGCAATTCAGTAGGTTATGCTGTTAGATTAGAGAGGTAAATTGCTAAATTGTAAGTGTAAATATGACAATTAAGGGAAGAGATTGATTTCCATTGTATTATTTATTATTTATGTGTCCTTGCTCTGGTATCAAAGTGAAGCATTAGCTGTACAACAATCATGATCATCAGATAGATCACTTTTTTGTTAGTAAATTTTTTTGAGTGGGCACCAAACTATTCAGGGGTGGAAGCGAGCCGGTCCCCCTAAATAGATGACTTCTAAATATCAATGAAAATGTAATAAAATAATTTTAGAAAATATTTGCCTAAATTAGCAAATTCCAAAAATAACAGATTTTAACCTTACAAATAACTGGCTGTGTCGCCCTTTTAAAGACATGAGACTACTATGACAAATAATTACACATGAATTAGTGTGAACTCATAACTTACTGTCCTGTATTCAACATTGATTCAAATCAGATTCACGCTGTATCCCACACACAGCAGGGTAGGCAGAGGGAACTAAGTGTTAAAACATTGCGTTCCCCACTTTCTGCTGAATTCTGGTGGCATTGCGTGTTGAGTGGCAGAACTCCACGAGAGTAGGGATGGAACCCACAACCAGTCGGTTTTACAGTCACACCTCGTGCAGCTGCGCCACGACTGGCTTCAACATTGATTCAAAATATTTTTTTAAAAGATGGCAATTATTTAATTAATACACAGCCCCCCCAAAATAATAATTGGCCCACACATTCCAGTCTTGATTTTGATGCAGTGGAAACATCTAACTTTAAATGTGTGTTAGTGTGAGTTTGATTTCCTCCTTCTCTGTATGTATTATGTGTTGAGAGCTACACTTAATTCACACAGAAAATGGAAAATGGAATGTCTTGACATTAAGTACAAAGCATGCATAAAAGGTGACCTGTAATTTTCTTTTTTTTTATTTCAGAGTAGAAGAAAGAAGCCGTGGAAGTATACAATTTTGCACAACTGGTATATTATTAGCAGATTTAGAAGTAGATCAAGGGTTGACAAAGTATAGTCATATAATATTAGATGAGGTCCATGAGAGGGATGTTCATATAGATCTGTCTATGTGTATTTTAAAACAGGTAATGTTTCTATACTGTGTTTTGTCTGTTCTTTATTTAGTTATTTTTATATGTTATTATAGTTACCATAAAATAAATATAAAAACATTTGTGAAAACACATCAACTAAAATTTCCTTCTTTTGTATACATAAACTATTATACAATTAATTAGAAACCGAGCATCAAAATTGCACGTAAGGAAATCTAGTACTTCTTATATCATGAAATTATTGTAATTTCAAAGTTGTACTATATAATAACAAACTTTTTATTATATTTATTAAACATTATATTTAGTAAATTCTCTTTATTTAACGTGCCAATCCAATCCAATCTTGCGAAGAAGTCCATAACTGATATATATTTATTTATATCATATTTTTAAATATGTTACACCTGCCTTGTAAATATTTTTTTACAAAATATTACAGAAATGCTAAAAATAAGCTTTAATAATCTGCCCATAAGAAAAAATCAATGTAACATTCACATAAGCATAACTCTATTAATATCTTCAATTGTGATACAAAATTTCAAGACTTTTAGTCTTATATATGTACAATACATATGTATTCAAATAATATAATTCATTTTTAGGTATTAAGTAAACGAAAAGACTTAAAACTAATATTAATGAGTGCAACATTAGACGCGGAAACTTTATCAAACTATTACGACAACTGCCCTTTATTACATATCGAGGGACTAGCGTATCCCGTAGAAGACATTTACTTAGAAGATATATTACAATTAACTAAATATAGACTACCTCCAGAGGAGCAACAGAAGCCAAAACCGAAGTGGATGAAGTATAGGAATAAAAATTTTGATATGCAAAATGATATGGAGAAAGATATATTGTATAAACAGGAAATATGTAAGTCTTCTTATATAGCATAGAATGCAGTGCAGGAAAAGGAAACTTAGTGTCAAGACACTGTTCCCCATTTTCTCAGTGAAAATTGAACCCACAACTGTCGCGTTTACAGTCGTCGTTCGTTTTGTAAAAATTTGATTATTCCTTTTTTATTCTGGCTTTAAAAAAAATATAAAATTTACTTACTTGAATCTTGCGAGATATATATATATATATATATATATATATATATATATATATATATATATATATATATATATATTGATTTACAGTAAATCATTTACTTGATACTTTGCGATATTTTTTTAAATTTTCCAATTATTTCTAAGTAACTAAGCAACTAAAGTATGTCAATGTTACCCGACGGTAATTATTTTGTCCTATTTATCTTATAATAGTTAACTTAACGTTAACGTTAACTTTCCCACTTTCTGCCGAGTTTTCGAAATATTAAATGTTATTATTATATTACAGGGCCATGGCTAGAATCTTTAAAGGATAAAATGAGCTACGACGTTTACAAAACGCTACAAGACAGTAGAATAGAACGTCTAAATCTGGATCTAGTAGTGGAAGTCCTAACCCACATTAGTAAAGACAAGCCGGGGGCCATACTTGTATTTCTACCTGGTATTGGAGAAATTACCAAACTTATGAGACTCATGGATGAAAGCAATCGTTTTCCACCGGATCGTTTTGAAATATATCCTTTGCATTCAAAGCTGCCAACCTTAGAACAACATAAGATATTTGAGAAACCTCCAGAGCATATGAGGAAGATCATCATTGCTACCAACATAGCGGAAACATCTATAACAATAGATGATATAGTTTATGTTGTTGACTGTGGCAAAATTAAAATAAGTGGGCTTAATGTTGAGAAGAACCAGTCCACGTTGGCAGTTGAATGGGTGGCTAAAGCTAATTTGCATCAAAGGTATTTCTTTTTCTTATCTATTATGTGTTATTTTAAAGTAAATAGAATAGTGATGTTTACTATTAATATAGTGTTGAGTAAAAACATTGGTATTTTAAAAACTTATTTTTGCTTTTATTTAGACTGGATAATGGATTAGTTACGTTTTTAATAAATATTTCCAAAAAGGAAATTTCAATTTACCATCGTCAATTTCAGTACGGTATCTATCTAAAAAAATGCGGTCGTCGTGGCCCAGGGGCACAAGGTTCCCTCTGTCTACGCTACGGTGTGCGGGATACAGCGTGAAGCTGGTTTGATTTGATCTAAAAAAATCTAATTAAAAGTAGATAGATTAGTTGCAAGCGGTCATGTTTCGTTTTTGCTGCATTTTGTATGAAATTCGCGCGCTCGTACCTTCGATATACGGTTATAAAATTTGGCAAGAAGAAAAAAAATAATGAATATTTATTGGTGTAAAGAAACTAACTTGCTTTATTAAATTTTATAAGTCATATAGTATTGAACTGAGGTCATTGTGTTAAAACGAAACTTTAAACAGGTGCGTTGTTTTTTTTTTCATATTGAATACTCTAAACAATTTAATTTTTAGTTTCCTGATTAGCAATTTTTATTAGACTATAAAATAGGAACCGATATTTGTGATAAAACAAAAAAAACAAAACATTATTTGTTTTTTTTTCACAGATAAGATTGATGAGATTATTTCACATATAATTTGTAACGTTAACGTGTGCGTTCCATATACGAGATCTATATGGTTTTTGCAAACAAACCTTCACAACATAATACTCTCAGCTTCATTCACCTGAGGATTGCTAGTTAATAAATAAAATCAGCTTCACGCTTTATCCCGTACACAGCAGGGTAGGCAGAGGGAACCTAAGTTAAGACACTCCATTCTCCACTTTACATTTTTCTTACAATAATTAAAAAAGTTGCTTAAATTTGTTTGTTTGTTTTCACTAAAAGTAATTCATAAAATTCTGAGTATACTATTTTTAACTACCACCAACTACCTTAACGAAAAATAATTATTTCTCTCTATATTCTTTCATTAATAGACGAGGTCGTGCTGGAAGGTGCCAACCAGGTATATGCTACCACCTCCTAACATCGTACAGAGCTCAAGCAATCAAAGAGAATTTACTACCGGAATTGCAAAGAAGCAATCTCTTAGAACCAGTGCTAATGATTAAGAAACTTCGGCTAGGATTAGCAGCGGATGCTCTAAAATTAGTACCTTCTGTTCCCGCCGAGTCTACTATACAGTGGGCTGTCACACATCTGCAAAAGTAAGATTTTTTTGTATAAATACCAGTTGGTTTATAGGATGGGTTTAAGCTTGTCTTGTTAGTCATATTTATTACATAAAAAATATATATATTTCATCTTATTTTTATGTTTTTCTATAAATTTATGTATAATATAAGGTTCACTTAATTTTTAATATTATAAAAAAAATTACATTTAAACGAAAAAATCGTATATATAAAAGTCTTGGTCCCTATGCGAATAAATGAAGATAGTTCCCCCGAGAGGATCCACCACCCCTCAATTGTGGGAATTATATTACACATATAAAATAAAAAAAAATCAAATCAGCTTCACGCTGTATCCCGCACACAGCAGGGTAGGCAGAGGGAACTTAGTGTTAAGACACTCGGTTCCCCACTTTCTGCCGAATTCTGGAGGCATTGCGTGTTGAGGGGCA
The DNA here is from genome assembly GCA_013421005.1 of Heliconius erato x Heliconius himera. NCBI lineage: Eukaryota > Metazoa > Arthropoda > Insecta > Lepidoptera > Nymphalidae > Heliconius > Heliconius erato x Heliconius himera. Next base: position 13,323 of record JAATLQ010038057.1, on the reverse strand, counting down.
GAACTCAACGCCGCGCTTAACCTCGACACCAGAGCGAAGAAATGGAAATATAAATTTAAGTAAATATTTCATCTCCTCGAGTGGGGATCGAACCCACAACCAGTCGATTTTGCAGTCACACCTCGTGCCGCTGCGCCACGACTGGCCTCACATATGTATATAAATATTTTTTTCTACTTTCAGATGTGGAGCCTTAGATGACATAGAAACACTAACGCCCCTGGGCTGGCACTTGGCCCGTCTACCGGTGCACCCGGCGGCCGGCAAGCTACTTATACTTGGTGCTCTCTTTGGATGTTTAGATCGAGCCGCCAGTGTGGCCGCTGTGTGGGGGTTCAAAGATCCGTTTCAACTTGTTATTGGTTTGTATTGTTTGGTAAATTTCACTTTTTCTTGTTTCATATTTCAAGTCATAAATTTAGCTTAACCCCTTATGGAAATAAAAGGAAAAGAGGGAATGAAGGGTAGGAAATGAAAATTATTTATTCCCCCAAATGGATTCGAACTCACAAACGTCGCGTTTAAAGTCACACGATATGCAACGAAATGTAACGTACAAATTTAATAATAATTATTAAAATGGTCATATTTTTAATGTAATTTTACCCTTTTGTACATAGGTAAAGAGAGTGAAGTGGATAAAGTAAAGCGTGAGCTAGCAATGGGAGAGCCAAGCGACCACGTGGCCGTCTCAGAGGCCATACTACTTTTTGAACAATGCAATTATCGAAAAAAACGTTCTTTTGCATACGAACATTTCCTTTCATACAACACTATAGAATTATTAACAGAAATGAAGAAGCAGCTTGGTGATAATTTAAGACAAATGGGATTTTTGACGACTGGCAACATTAGATCGTCGTGGGAGAATCGGAATGCGAATAATCTTAGCCTTTTCAAAGCTATCGTTGCCGCTTCATTGTATCCAAATATTGCTTCTGTCAAGTATGTGTATATAAGATTCACGCTGTAAATAAAAAATCTTGTTTTTTCCCCGGATTGCAGGGTATATACAAAGACGATGCGCCTATTCTGTTCTCTCCGCTGTCTGTATTTAGACGCACCGCTCAATTTTCGAGACATAGGCACAAACGGGGAAAAACTAAGATATTTATTATTGTTTAATTTTTTATAAAAAACACAAGCAAAGTTAAGAAAATAATACCTCTACTTTATCTATTTCAGTTATAAATATATAAATTTGATTGTAGATGGAAAAGATTAAACAAAGGTAGCAAACCTGCTACGTTCTTAGCGCGTAACCAGGAAGACGGTAAACTAACAATACACCCAAGTAGCGTAATGGCGATGAGTAAAATACGCAGGGGTCCCGGCCACGGTGTACAGTTGTGCAATAATCCGGGGGCCAACTGGTTGGTGTATTGGCTCAAACAGCGTTCCACTGATCTGTTTTTGTTGGACGTCACGCTTATATATACTTTGCCTTTGTTATTTTTTGGTGAATTCATGGTTTGTGATGGTAAGTGCTGTTTTTTTATAGTTATTTTTAGTTGGGTTACGTTATTAGATATTCTTTGGCTAATCGATATCTGTAAAATTCTTCCTTACATGGATGCTAAATAGGTAACCAAATTATGATACATGTAAAATACTTATTTAGTGAAAACGTATAAAAATTTGAACGTTGCGGGACTTGAACCCGCGCCTCCTGGGAACTGACCAGGCGCTCTGACCACTCAAGCCATACGTTAAAATTTTTGTACGTTTACTAAATATATATTTTTTTTTCCAAGGTGTGGAATAACACTTTAAAAATGTTAAAAATAAGTGTAAAATACTTTCACTGTAGCTTGATATACGTATGGCCTAGTGGTCAGAGTGCTTGAATAATTCATGAGAAGACGGTTTGTAGAAGCGCGGGTTTGGATCTTGCTGTGTACAATTTTGTAATCGTTCTCAAAAAATATATGTAATGTTCCTAATGCCACTCACACAAATGTAATATATTTAATGTATATTTAAATTAATAAAATGTATACTTTTTTTAGACATTGATGACCCAGACCATTGCTTATTAGCAATATCCCATGTCAAAGTTCGTTGTCAGCGCTCGAGTGCAAATAAACTATTTCAATTGAGATGTTTACTGGACAAAGTGTTAGCTTCAAAGATTACAGATTCCGCTTCCCATTCAACGAAAAACAATGAATTTGAGGAACAAGTGCTTAAGTAAGAATTGTATATTCATTTTTTATTTGTATATATTAATCTAATTTATATATATCTTCACGTATTAACCCACAAAGCAAAGCGGGCAAATAAACTAATGTCAAGATACTCATTTCTTTACCTCCGAAAGTTGCCATATTGCGGGCGGAAAGTAAAGAATGTGTTAAGTGGCGTAACTCAACCCAACCTTTTCTCGTACGAGTGCGTAGAAACGAAAATAATATTTTTTTGGATCGAATTCACAACCATCGCTTAGAGTACAGAGGCTATCATACTGTGCTGCAATAGTGTAAGTTCTCTGCTTATGATATACTGACTTTTTGTTAATTTTACCTTGAGTTGTTCTGTGAAAATAAATTTTATTTTATTTTCAGTACTGTTATTCAAATAATAACTGCAGAGGATGAACAAACCGAATATATAGATGACTTGCAAGATTCTGATACTTCTGAAAGTTAAACGTGTTCATTAATTAATAATAAATACAATATACAATAAAAAAAATATTTTTTATTATTCACTTTCCCCTTAAAATGGTGTAATGCCAATGAATGGCAACACTTTTAAATATTTTGACACTTGTTATCTCTTATCAGAATAAGGTTATGTTAATTTCTTTTCTCATTAAATACTGTAAGACTTCCAATTAGACTGATAATAGTAGTAATAACTTTAAAATTTAACATGTTATTTTCATTTCAGGTAAAAATATTTTAAATGTTTCATTTTTATAGGTTATGTAAATATTATTAATGCTCCTTGGGCTTTAAAGTTTATCTTTTACTTATTCTAGCGAAACATTTTAAGACCTATTTTCTTAACAAGGTCAAACTCTCAATATGTTATTACAAATGAAGTCAATGGAGTAAGAGAAATTACTCTAAATCACGAGAAAACTAAGTGAGTTATAATAATACTTGTTTACAGTATAATACTTCTTGCTTACAGTACGGTCAACAAGTCATGGCCGTTTTGAATTTAGCTGTAGATGTCTGCGTAGATCTGATTTTAAGATGTTTCTTACTTTTGATATTTTGTTCTTAAGTGAATAATACTCAAAAGTTCAAAAACTTAACTTCATAGCGGCCACGACTTGTTAACCGTACTGCACTTTTTAGTTTAACCTTTTTTTTTGTTTAGAAACTCTTTATCGTTACAAATGATGAACCATCTTATAGAAGCAATAAATCTGAATAAAACTGACACTTTGCTAAGAGCAATTGTTTTATCAGCAAAGGGTAATGTATTTTCTGCTGGACATAATTTAAAAGAACTTGTGAGTATTTTTTTTAATTAATAAAAAAAATATTTCAATTATTATATTACATATAGATTTATTTTTATGTATTTAATAGCAAACATCTACAGGGATTGATCAACAGAAATTAATATTTAATAAAGCTACAGAATTAATGAAATCAATTATTCAAAGTCCAGTGCCTGTGATAGCCAAGGTATTTTTTTTTCATTAAATATTCATGTTATAAACAATACACTAAATAAATTTACATAAAAATCATCTGTGCTTTTCAAGATTTTGAAAATAAACTACTTTATCAGCATTTGAAAAATCACCAATTTATAGCAAAATTTTGGGCTATTAACTTATTGAGTGCTGTATGGAACTGCTGGATATTAGTTTACAATAATTATTTGTTTAGTTTCTCACTAAATACACATAAAGCAATGTCTCAAATTTGAGAACTGATCAAAGATTGATGTATATTAACACTAAACTCTCTCTTGCTACCCTTCTATATGTAGATTAAAGCATAACACTAAAAAAAATGTAAAAAATAGAGAAACAAAAATCTCACTTTCTTATATTTTGCTCAGGTAAATGGATTTGCTACTGCTGCTGGCTGCCAACTAGTAGCCACTTGTGATATTATTGTATGCTCTGACATAAGTAAATTCTCAACACCAGGGTAAAGTATATATACTATATTTATATTTATTTATAAATCAACATTTATATTTAATAACCTTTTTTTTATATAAAGATAAAATGTTGTAGGGCCAATTTTGGAATTTTTTGTTCAACACCAGGCATTGCTGTAGGCAGAAGTGTACCTAAATCTAAAGCAATGTATATGCTATTAACTGGTTAGTTATTATTAATTTTATGATAAAAAATTATCATTAACTTAAATAAATATTTATAGTTTCAATATAAGTATTATGAATATAATAATGAGAAAAACATTTTACACAAGAAATTTTGCTTTACCAGGTGACACAATCTCTGCAAAGGAAGCATACGAATGTGGTCTTGTAACAAAAATAGTTTCACCTGAAGAATTAGATCAGGAAGTTGATAAAATAGTAGAACAAATTAAACTTAAGAGTCGCAGTGTCATAGCTCTTGGGAAAGAATTCTTTTATAAACAAATTAATTTAAGCACAAATGATGCTTACAATTTGGGAGAAGAAATTATGGTCAAAAATATCAATATGGACGATGGCCAGGAGGGAATAAAAAGTTTTGTAGAAAAACGTAAGGCTTCATGGAGTCATAAATAAAAAAATAGGTTACAATTATTTAGTAAACTGAATAATTTATGAACATTACAACTACAAGAGCGTAAGTTTAAATGTTTACAATCGAAACAAAATGCTGATTAAATTTAAATTTTGTTTTTTTTTATTGTGTATAATCATTTATATTTTTATAGGAAATAAAGAAAAATAAGAGCAACACATTGTATTATTTACACTTATCTTTATTGGATTCTATAGAACTAAGTGCAAAGCAATATTAAGGATAATATTTCAAAGCATATATGACACATACACATCAAAATATTTTTGGCCAAACAACTTACATTATATACATTTAATACTTTATTTTATGATAAATAAAGGAAACACATTGTTTCGTAGAAATTTAAATGTCATCAAATATTATTTGTCTTCTATGGAATATTGAATTTAATGAAATTTAGATACTATTAGTGCAAAAAACATTATATTCAAAAATTACAAAATAAAATAGAATAAACGATTAATTTAAAAAATACAGTATATCAAACAAAACAAAAATGAAACCTACATTTATTGTCAGAGATATATTTGAAGCTGTAAGTACAGATAAAACAGTCTATATTATATATTGAAAATATTGGTTATTCTATTATGTAATTAAATAATTCTGATAAACTAATAAACACCAGCAGATTTCTTTTAATATTTTCAGTTTAATAAACTTCACACTTTGTGCATTTACACCAATATGTTGACAAAATGTAATATGTAATTTTAAATGTACCGATAAAAATTATAAAGAATAAATACATTATAATAAACATTAACTTGATAAAATTCGTGCAAAATAAACCCTAATTATGTATTATATAATATGTGTATATAAAGTTAGTTGTAACACAAATTAACTTCTATTTCTTTGATAGTTATAAAAGAAAATCTAATTTTTTTTCATTACAATTAACTTAAATGCATATAAATTTAGTTATATAAATTATTACATCAAGTAGGATAAACAATGACAAAAATAGTAACATCATTTCCCCATGTATAGTATAAATGTTAAGTTTTGGAATGATAATATTAACGATTTGCCTTAATACAATATATAATCAAGAATTAAGCTTGCTCAAAAAATTATTAACCACTTCCACTCACAGTATGCAAATGTTATAATCACAATTATAGTATAAATGGTAAAAGTCTTCATAAATGTTATATATTTATTAATGTTATCATAATGACTGTAGTATGGGTTGCTCTTTAAATTTTAAAATATAAAATACCATTATGCAAAAAGCAAATAAGTTCTATTAATAAACATTATATATTTTTTTAAATACAATTCAAATAATACACAATTATTGTGAGCATGGTTAGAAAAAATACTTAAACAAGCTTTTTGTATGGAATATACAATAAAATATTTATACAAAGATAGATTATATACTGTGAAACTGGCACTCCCTTAATTAAGTATTAAAATAAAAATTTAAGTTATAAGTTTTAGTCTCAATTTATTTGTTAACAACACTCTCTATATATAAGATTGTTGTCTCAAGATGGGGAATTTTTGATGTTATCTCCCACTCATGTAAATATTAAATGTCTCACTTCTTCGCCAATTCATTTGAAAGCCAGTCCAGACCTTCATAGAGACCTTGTCCTTGTGTAGCACAAGTTGCTTGGATGTACCACTGTGAAGAAAAAGAATTAGGTTACAACAATATAACACAAAGATTTTTTTTTTCAGATTCACTAAAATTAAAAATACTATAATTATAATTAAAAAGATATGCATATTAAATAAATGCAAATTAGGACATATTACATTAGATTATTCCTATCATAATTCCCGCCTTACCCTTTAACACATTGTTTTAGTTTATTCCCTGTAAATTTAAACTACAAACAGGTTTTTGATATAAATATGTTTTACAAAAAATTTCATAATTAATATTGATACTTACACGTCTATTTCTCAAATTGTTCAAATTTAAAGCATTTGTCAATTCTGCAGCTGTCATGGCATTAGGCATATCTTGCTTATTGGCAAATACCAGTATTACTGCATCATTCAGCTCATCTTCTTTTAACTGAAATGTGACATGGTTTAAATGTAAATTTATATTAAGACATGATAAGAAACAGTAATAATCTATATTATATTTGGTAAATAAACAAATTACATCATTAACAAAATTAATTATCACACAGATAGACTTATTACCATATTAGCTAGTTCATTTTCTGCTTCTGCTATCCTCTTTGTATCACTGGAATCGACCACAAATATCAATCCCTGCGTATTTTGATAATAATGACGCCAAAGAGGCCTGATTTTGTCTTGGCCACCGACATCCCAGACAGTGAAGCTAATGTTTTTATACTCAACTGTCTCCACATTGAAACCGATTGTCGGAATAGTTGTCACTATTTCACCAAGTTTTAGTTTGTAAAGTATAGTGGTTTTGCCTGCGGCATCGAGACCAACTGAAAAGAATGAATGCAAGATCAAAACAAAATACCCCAATATGAAATTAAACACCGCAAAAAGATACAAAGAGTAGATTAAAAACAATCTACGCAATCAATTTTTGTGCTGCTATTTGCTTACCCATTAGGATACGCATTTGTTTTTTGCCAAAAAGTCTCGTAAAAACACTAGAAATTGTTAGACCCATGGTCTTTATCACAACCACTACTGGAATATATACAAAAACGAAAATATTCTTCTTTTATATAAATCGATGACTGCCTGACTAAACGTCAACTCAATCGGCAATCGTCAGCGCGGGCAACGTCACAGACGAAAATCTAATTGTGACACATAAGCAGTAATATATAAGAATGATATATTTAATTTATATTAATAGAAGTTTTTATTATGTGTAAAAAAATAGTTGATCATATTTATAAATTAAAATAAAATATTATATTTTTATTTGACCATAGACAATCAAGTTCTTTTGTGCTTAACTACTAGCAACATCAACCTTACGTGGTACTCTTTTTCCTTTATATTTTTATTATAAAAAATAAAATTTATGTTTAAATGTATAGAAAATTGCTTATTAAATTTTAATTCAAATTAAATTTACATTAATATTTTTTTTTATATTACAATGAAATATAGTGTGATGTTATTTAAACTATACTTTTAATATACGGTAATTACAAGGCGCACGTTAACCCTTTTTTAAATTAATCTCATAAAAGATTCAATTATATAGCTATATTCGTATATTAACAAAATATTAAAAAATATATACTGTACCTAATGTATTATATTTAGTAGGACTTCTTTAGGAATATCATTTCGTAGTTAATTTATATGCTATTAAATATATTGAATGTATATTGCTTTCCTTCTTAAATTAAAACATTTCAAATTTCAAAGTTATTATTTATAACTATATATTTTCATAAGAAGGACATATCTAAAAACAAGTTGCACTATGATTATTCTGTGTCCAATAAGATTCAGAGTAGACTGCTGTCATGCGTCGTCATAGAAACGATTTTAAAAACTTTTAATTTTTTTGGCCGGGATCGACATGGAGGGTCTCGAAGGTAAGATTTTATATTATTATTCTATAAATAATCAAAACACAAGGCACCGCTAAACAACCTGAATAAGTAATTACTTAAAACTGCTTTGTTATCAAGACCTTTATAAAAGAATGTGTTTTTATTAAAAATATGAATATTATGGAGAAATAAACGCAAAAAAATATGCAAAACATTTATAACTAAAAGAAATAAAATAATTTTGACACATGTCGACACATCGATATGCTCTATATAAAAACTAAAGCTTAATATTTATTTCATTATCCTTGTTTTGATTTTGGTTAGTATCTATTTACTATGTCAATGTCATGGTATATACTTCAGTATATAAAAGCTTATATATTTGTCTTTTTTTATAATTAATACTTTGAACGTGTGAAAATTCGTGACATATTTTTTACATTCGCAAAGTAATTTTTATGTGGTCCATTTAAATAAATAATAAGCATGTTGTTCGCATATTTATCCCAACGTTTTTAGTGTAAGTTTCTTTCACGTTTTTGTGTATATACATATATTAATCAATTTACAACGATACAGGTGCTCATGTACTGGTTCCCATTTTATGTACATACAGTTTCTTATTATGGTTAAGCAAATACAGCATATATGGTGTAGGCCAGCTTATCGCACCTAGATTTCTATACCTCTTAAATATGCAATAGCGCGCAATTTGCTGCGTTACGTCATAAAAACAAAGGCCCACGCCTTTAAGGCAACATGCCACTGCTATAACATAGACTATAGTTTTTGGCCTCTCATTAATTTATAAACAAACTTTTAAAACATCTAGCTGTTTCGTATTTGTTTGTAATAGTTTTATATTACATTAACTGGCTAGGCGATGAAATCAACTAGGTACGTATTTTTTTCCATTTGAGAAACAATTTAAAAAATTATAATTCATTGACTATAGATAATTATGTATCGTATATTATTATTTATAATGATACAGAGGTATATGGTATTAATACTAACCACGCGGAACGGCGGAAAAAGTCACGAAAAAGCATTTAAGTTATAGAACATTTAAACTGAACTTTATTCTTAATAATGTTATAATTTTGTATACATTAAGATAAAAGTAGAGTATTAGATATAGTATTAGAAACAATATTAAATAAAATAAAATAATATTTATTAAAGTATATTGATTTTACGTAGAAATGTGCGAAAAATCTATAAAAGTCTTCCGTTACTGAGCTACTGACAGACAACATAATGTCTGTTGACATTACGCGGCGCAAAACTCTGGTATTTGATATGTATTATTTGATATGTTTCCTTGAAATTCCCACGGGAACAGAATAAATCGAGATTTTACGTTGCTTAGTAGATTTTCATAAGTTGTTGCGTCTAATAACTATTTAAATGAATATATTACACGCTAAATACCAACCATACAATGTACTTATTTTATTTTCAAGAATGTCCAATCACGATTGGATCCATCAATCAATTACTGGTGAAAGCGATTAGTTGCTTTTTCAATATATTGATAGTTATTTATATATTTACCAAGTGTTATAGCAATACAATATGCATGCTCATCTACCTTTGTGTAGGACTCACGATTTCGCCCACTTGAAGTGAGATTTTTTTTTGTAATCACCGCCTTTTTTAGGGTTCCGTACCTTTTGAAGGAAAAAAGGAACCTTATAAGATCACTTTGGTGTCCGTCCGTCTGTCTGTCTGTCTGTCTGTCAAGACACTATATCTCAGGAACGCTTGGAGATATCGAGTTGAAATTTGAACCATATATACCTAGATCTACGGCCCCATGAGTTTTTGAAAAAACTACGTATTCTACATTTATCTACTTAAAAAAAGATATGGCCTAACCTTTATATAGTGAAAAACGCGTATTTCGACATTATAAAGTTAACCTAGGTTAACCCAGAATTATGAAATTTATCAGCTAGTATCTACAGGTAGGCTTAGGAAAAAATCTAAAAACTATACATTTGTGGTTAAATATTAAAAAATAATAACCTTAAAAGGAGCCATATTTGGTATTAAAGCCACTAGTTCAATTGATGTATCAGATGAAAGAGCTCTGGCTAAGCTAAGCTTGAATTTCAGAAAAAGCTCTATCGAGCTGGAGACCTCCAATTTTTGTACGGAACCCTCGGTGGGCGAGCCCGACTCGCGCTTGTTTTTGATGTCATTGATGTCAATGAACGAATCTCGATCCAATTGGTTCGCGAAATAAATTCATATCAAGCGATGCAAACCAATTTGTTACTATGCTGAAGTTGTTAAATATAAATTGTAAATTGAATTTTTTAAATATATATAAAAACTGCGACTTTTTATATTCTAAAAAATATGTTATATCTATTATTTCATTTTTTAGATAAAGCCGAAACGTGGGAATGAGAAATTATTTAATTAAAATTATCTTTATTATTTCCAAGTAAAAAGTCATATTACATTTTAATAATATAATGCAGAAATAATTTAAACTTTTATCAAATAATACCAAATATAACATAATTTGTGATTCTGTTGTTTCGCGTGTAGTCTTGTCCTCGTTATATATAAGACAGTGCATTGACTCTAGACATCGAAACGAAGACTTCAACAAAACACATTGTTTCCAATTTAGATGAAGCTCCAATTTTTTACACTTACATATAAAGAACTCATGATCCTATTAAGTAAAATCTCATGGTTTTTGGAGTTATAGTATATTATAATATTTAATAACTGATAGATATGAGGATATGGAAAACTAATAGGACCATAATTTACCAAAGAGGCCAATCGAGGCGCAGGGACACAAGCCGACGCGACAGGTTCTGGGTTCGATTCCTATTCGAGGAAATTTTAATATTTAATAATTTCTTTTCTTCGCTCTAGTGTCGCAGCACGAGTTGCGTTTCGCCACTTAAAACGCAATGCCACTGCATACAATAAAATGGGGAACGGAATGTCTAACACTAGGTTCCCCTGCCTAGCCTGTGTGCGGGAAAGCGTGACTCAAAAAAAAATATAAAACCAATGTATAAAGAAAAAAGCTCATCTAAAGTGCTATATGTGGTTTAATATGTAATCTGAATCCGATTCTACATTGAGGTCAATGGGAAATCGGCATCATTGATCATTTGATTTATATGACCTATATTTCGATGCATTTTTACCGTTTCAATTGCACAATACCAGTAAGTATATGATTGTGAGGGAGGGGAGAAGAGGGGGAAGAGGGGGGGATCAATAACCTAGTCTTGAGGTTTTCTGCAATCAAATCAACAGCAATAATTACTCAGGAACTCTACAATACAATGTGAAAAAAGGAAAGAAAATGGGTCAACTATTAATTACGAACTTGTGTCGCTAGTACGCGGTTTAGTATTTTAGTATTTGAAATTCAGATGCAGTCGGCAACTTTATGTTCGCGATTTTATAATGTATAAAATAATAGAGTCGTCGTTGTAGCATACATTTGAGGTCTTTTTTCGTTTTAAATTGAGAATTTGCTTTCTATCTTTTTAAATACATACTATGAACTAAACGAGCTTTGCGATAATGTAAGTTAAAAACGTATATTTCTACCCATTTAAATATACGAGAATGATTTTTTTTTGTACCTACATGCTGTATCCCGCACATAGCAGCTGGGAAATAGTGTTAAGACACTCTGTTCTCATCAAGACTCCATTCTCCACTTTTCGCCGAATTCTGGAGACATTGCGTGTTGAGTGGCGTAACTCAACACCGTGCTTTGCCTCGTTACCAAAGCGACAAAATGAAAATATTAAATATTTCATATCATCGAATGGAAATCGAACCCATCCACCCACTACTGGCCTCGATGACTTGAGAATGATTTTCCTTGTATCTATTTAGTTGATTGGAAATGAAGCTTTAGCAAATATATATAGTGAATTGTGAAATATATAGTGTATTAGTTTATTTTGTGTGCTATCAAATGGCATCGAGACTTTGATTTGATTTGACTTCAACTATAAGTTTTTCAATAGGCTTATCTCTCCATTTTATTTAGTGGCTTTAACAATACGAGTACATTACGTAAAGAAAAATAAGTTGTACTCTTCAATTTAGTTATTTAATTCTGGTATTAAGACAGAAAAATAATATAGAGAAAAATAATGAATTCTGTTTTGCCATTTAGCTACTTAATTGGTAGCCAAACAGAAAAATAACATAAAAAAGAAAAAAATAGTCCTATATATCGTTGTGCAACACTTGTTAGTCATCGGAGCATTGATCAGGGTATACGTGGCGCACAACGGAGCGGTTGCCGCGTCAGGTCGTGTTTGACCATGCGAAAAGTGGTGAGCTGGAAGGCAACACGTTCCCAATTGGGACGTGGTTACGATGTTGAGACGTTTGCAAAAACTTTATGATATGATCTTAGTCTTGAGGTAAATTGTTTATTATATTGTGCAATTTGTTTCGTTTAATTAATTACGTATATGTGGATATTTGTGGCGCAAGGGGATAAGTATGTGAATGCAGACGTGACAGGTTGTGGGTTCGATTTCCACTCGAGGAAATTAAATATTTAATGTTTTCATTTCCTCGCTCTGGTAACGAGGCAAAGCTTCGCGTTGAGTTCCGCCATTCAACCCGCAATGCTTCCAGAATTTAGCGGGAATTGGGAAAACGGATTGAAGAGTGTTCTATTAGGGATGAAATGTCAGAACACTAGGTTCCCAGGTTCAGCCTATCCTGCTGTAAAGCTGATTATGTAGGTACTTAATTTGTTAATCCAAGGGTCCAAGATGGAAGGCTTGCTCGCAGCGACCCCTGCCAGCCCTTACGAGGGCTGCAACGTTCCATCCGCCACGTGCACCTCGAGAGAGCGCACTGGTAGGGCGTCCCCCCAAGGCGACGCGCACCAGTGCGTCCCCGCTGGTGTGTCAAGTGGCGACGAATGCGGCGTTGGGGACCGCCACCCAACACGCCATGTCCGGTACGGCGGGAGGTGGAGGACGGAGCTACAAATAGCTACGTGGAATGTAAGAGGAGGGATGGAAGAAAAGATGAATGAATTATTAGATGTGATGGATGATAGAGATTTGGATGTCGTTTGTGTGACAGAGACCAAGC